>OZ010688.1:2044543-2228643 GCA_963932265.1 Thymelicus lineola | reverse complement strand
ACTCACGTACTATACCTGCATTTGTAACCCATGTTCGGCATGACTTAATTAGTACAATATTTTACATTATGTAATTTCCCAGGAAAACGTAATTAAATAATATTATATGTATATTAACAAGTAATTATGTAACCACACAGGGAAAGAGGACAATATTAAGGATTTCTGATAGCAATTATCTGAATACTACGGAAAATACCCATTGATAGCATTGAAGTATTATTACTAGCGTATATGTAGAACAGACACCGCGAACACCATGTATGTCCCAATGCATTGGCGCCACGTGGCTTCAATCTTCAATGGATTCGTTCGATTTTGAAAGGAGAACCGAGGCTAAACTTGAAAATCGAACTTCCCGGGCGTGACACGCATTTTGTTCGAGATGTCTGTTCTATGACATTTATGACATTTTATGACATTTCTGTCCTTACTCATAGCTATCCCATTCATTCATCCATCAGTCTATTGCAGCTGGAGATAGGCCTCCCCTAATTTGCGCTACGTTGACCGGTCCTGAACCTTCTGAATCCAGTGGATGCCCGTTGTCTTCTTCATGTCGTCAGTCCACCTGGTCGGTGGGCGTCCTATGCTCCTATTCGTAGTAGTAGTATGGTGTAGTTGTTCAGTATTACTGTTAACAACATTCTGAACTACTGGGCTTGTTTTTTTCTTTTTAGTTCATTTTAAAAATTAATTAAAAAAACAAAGAAACTGACTAAGCACAGTTTTTTTTAAATTAATTTTGTAACAAGAAATTGTCAAAGTCGATGATCACCTGTACTGCATACCCTATTAAACCGGCAATTAACGATTCTTACGGTTCCCAGATATAAGAGAGCAGCTTCACTCAACAATAGTAACATTAGAACTCATCATTGTAATGATAATTTAATTTTATGTAAGATATATTCTTCTATACCTATCTATATAATATTAGGTATTGTACTTGTAATTTATTTATATAGGTATCACTTATGCACGTAATTTTTTGGCTTTTCGGAAAGGTGCTCTGTCATGGAAGAGAAGAAAAGCTTAAAGAAACTCCTCAACACATCTTTTAAGAATAAAAATACATAGGTATTACATTATTACAAAAAAATATCACTAACTTGTACGGAACTGGTAGCAGAGCTGGTCATTTCCATGCGTCATTGTCATTTAAATACTTATCTACAGTAGGTATAGTAATCTTTGCCTAAGAGTTGAGATTTTACATGTTTCTTAAACAATTCCACTGGCAATACAAGTCACATATTAAATTCGGGATTTTATTATAGAATTGTACACCAAGCCCCATATAAGATCGCTGCACTTTACAAAGTTATTAATTGGTGCATTCTTTTTGTTTGGCGATTATGAATAGGTATCACAATTTTGTTTATACGCGCTTATATTATTCCGTATAAAAACTACATTACTGTAAATATACTGTGAAGCTAGCGAGCTATAGTGTAAGTACCTATACCTATTAAATTAACTAGGGGCAGTATGTACCTGCCATTAAAATATAAAAGACAGTTAGCTAGGTTGTTAGCTTTCAATTTGAATGATGCTGTTACAAGTAGGGTAACAAAGTCTATTGACACTTTTATTGATTGTGGTAGTATTACCACTGTTTCTTTTTTGGATAATTGTACTAATATAAGTACAAATAATTATTTAAACCAAATGATAAGACAACGGAGAAGCCCTCTTCTTTAAACATTGTACATCAAAACATACAAGGCTTATCCAGCAAAGAATTAGAAATAGAATTATTTATAAAATACTGTAATACCTATACATGTTTTATGTATAACGGAACATTGGTTACCAAGCACTCAAAATCATGTCAGTATAGGTAATTATAAATTGTCAAGTGCATTCTGTAGAGAGACTGCAATTCATGGTGGATCACTAATATTAGTGCACAACAATATGTCTTGTAAAGATCGTAAAGACATTGTTAGTCTTTCTATTGAGCGCACTATTGAACTGGCCTGTGTGGAACTGGAGCGGTTTGTTATAGTCTGCGTGTATCGACCCCCCTCTGGTGATTTTACTATTTTTTAAGATACATTGGAGGATGTACTTAAACGGTTCTAGAAAAGGATTAGTGATATGTGGCGACTTCAACGTAGACATTTTATCAGATAGTACTATGGCTACTAGGCTACTAAGTTTGTTTAAATGCTTTAATTTAAATCCATTATTCAATGAGCCAACCAGAATAACTGAAACTACAGCTACTTGTTTAGATAATGAGTGAATATCAAAAAAATTGTACATAAGAAAAAAGCTTGGTGTCCTCCTAACTAATATGGATATAAAATCCTGTAGTGAATAAATAATCAGTATTTTATAACATAAGGCGGTACAATATTCATGCTTTGATATAAAAATACCAGATTAACTGACTTGAGACTAAAGAAATACAATAAAAACCAAATCAAATGTTAAGGAGTATTTTCTTTGTCATACAAAAAAAGAGTGTCGCCACGCGCCAATTTCAAAAGAAACAATTAATACTTTTTAATAATTGAACTAACACAGATCTTTTTAATACAGTCTATTTGGAAAACGATTACTCTGCATGAAAAACCTTTTATTTCTTTATAAATGTTGTAATAAATAAGAAAAATGAAGTAATAATGATGTCTCCATATTTCGTTACTTTGTGTGACGGCCCTTGTGTGACTAAATTATTTGTTCTATTTAAACGCTTTCTGAATGCATCGTATTTTTTTACATCCCGCAACATTCGATTTACTATCAACCTTAACTTTCAAAACGTCAGCCATCTTCCTTTTGATGTATTGTTGTCGAGACTTATGTTTACCGTTTTGTCACTTTATACAATTTAAACTTGTGTGACGCAAAATTTCAGGTAAGTTTGATGATTTTATTACAGACATAATATGTTATGATACTATTTGTAATAAGTAAATCGTGCAATAGACAAGATTTGTAAAAATCTTTTAACTTTGTTTGTTGCGTGTTGTTTCTTGTTTTGATAAGGTTATATTTTGCTTCCATTGTGTGACATTGGTGACGTCACGCAAAAAAACAGGGTGGATGCACATTGGCTATTTCTTTTGAAGAAATTCGATTCTAGGCTGTATTTTCAACTTTTCTCAAAGAATCTGATTTTTTCAAAAAAAAATCACTAATTCCCAAATATCAGCTGAACCACTGAATATTGCTGAACATACATGGGGATTAAATTGGTAGGTATTGAGGTCCAAAACCCCTGGGCCACCGTTGATCCACCACCTATGTCACACTCTGCATAATTCTACTCTACACTTACACCTACACCTCTACAGATGTATTAACGTGGTAGAACAATAGTTACAATTTGTGCTTTCAGATGCCACAAATGCCTTTGTCTGGAGCAGAGAAACAGCGTCGATATCGTCAAAAGTTGAATCAAGATAATCCAGAGAAACTATGTTGCAGCAAAAAAGAGAAAATTTTTGAGTAAAATGTTTAAACATCAGATTAAAGTAATTTTCAAATACAACCTGACTGTTTATTAGTTTCTGTTTACCTACCTGTTTATTTTCTAAAATACCTACCTTCCCAAACTATTCTAAATGTTAAACGCACCTTTATATTCTTTTATGTGACACATATTCCTTTGTGTTACAGAAATGTTAATATTACATTGTGTTTTCTTTTGTGTGATGTACAATTTTTTTGATATTCACTCTAATATCTTTTGCAATTGTGAGATTTTAAATAAAGAGATATTCAGTAAGTTGAAGTCAGACCACTGCGGACAAAAAATTTCGTTGTATAATTCAATCACTAAGAAAAAACAAATAATAAAATGTAGACCAATAACTAAAAATAAGATTTCAACTTTTAAAGAAAAAAATCCACTCGAAAATGCAAACTCAGTTAACATTACAACAAAGAGATCCAATTAAACTATATAACACATTGTCTAATACATAAATAACGAATTTAATCAAATATTCAAGTTTAAGTATGTAGATCTAGCTAAAAATAGTAAATTTAGTGATTGGGCTACTGTAGGTATTTATAAAAGTAGGAACAGGATGTATGACCTTTACGCCGAGAAACAATACAATTTTTCTCCAACTTTCCAGGAGCACGTGAGAAATTATTCTAAAGCTCAGTTAGGCCATGTGTGGAGTACTGTTCTCACATTTGGGCTGGTGCAGCCAAATGTCACCTTTCTGCTTTGGATCATCTCATTTCTCATTGGTGACCAAGATCTGGTTAAGACCAATCTGCAAAGTCTCGAGCACAGGCGCAGAGTGGCCAGCCTCTCGGTTTTCTGTAGGGCACATTTTGGAGAGTGTGCGCAGGAATTATTTGAATTAATTCCCCCTTCCCCGTTCCACCATCGAACGTCACGACGCACGGCGGGTATCTACCCTTTCGTGGTAGACATCCGCCGGTACGGACGAGGCGGTTTGCATCGTCATTCATTATGCGCACCGCGAAGGATTGGAATAGCTTGCCTGCGTCTGCGTTCCCACCCACCTATGACGTGGATGACTTCAAGAAAAGAGTGAATAGGCTTTTATTAAGTTAGTGCGCTCACCATCCTAGACCATATCTTCACTTACCATCAGGTGGGATTATGGTCAAGCATTAACTTATTTTATGTAAAAAAAAAAAAAACTTTAAAATTGTTTGTATTCAGGCGAAATCAATGTACATATCGACGATCCCAAGCTTACAGACGGATTAAAATCGCTTGAGTTGAGGAGAGATGTAGGCTCTCTCTGTGTATTCTACCGTCTGTACAATGGGGAATGTTCTGAAGAACTCTTTGGCTTAATACCTGCAGTTGATTTTCGTCACCGCACATCACGTACCAGGTTTCACCAACACCACCTGGATACCTGGCGTTCGTCCACAGTCCGGTTCTCACGTCATTTTCTACCTCGCACGTGTAAACTGTGGAACAAGCTACCTGCATCGGTGTTCCCTCCAGGCTATGACATGGGGTCCTTCAAGAAGCGGGTCTATCGTCATCTTCTTGGCTGGCAACGCGTTGATGACGCCCCTGGTGTCGCTAATATCCATGGGCGGCGGTGATCACTTACTATCAGGTGACCCGCCTGCTCGTTTGCCTGCTCAAAGCATAAAAAAAAAACATAAAGAACAAAATTATTAATTCGGATAACAAGATAAAAACCACTTGGAATATAATTAACAGTGAGAACGGTAACGCAAAGTCCTGTGATTTCAATTCGAATTATTGATTAATAATAATATAATCAGCGCTGATAAAGACGTGGCAAGCGAGTTTGAAAATCACTTCCGTAATATTCCATAACATTAACCAGTTCACTAACCAGTTCACCAGTTCACTAGCTTCACCGACGGAAGCACATTCTATATAAAAAAATCGTATTAATGATGTAATATTTTATTGAATTTCAATATACGAGTATAACCGCTAGAGACTTAATTAAGGCCTTTCAGTCTCTGAAGGTAAAGAATACGGGTGATTTGTGGGGCATCTCGGTAAAAATAATACAGCATATTATAGGTATTATGGCTCCATATTTGGTCGTAGTTTTTAATAAATGTATAGATCTAGGTATCTTTCCAGATCTTATGAAATGCAGCAAAATCATTCCACTTTTTAAAACAGGTGAAAAAACTGATCTTAATAACTGTATACCAGTTTCTGTTTTACCAACCTTTAGTAAGATTTTCGAAAAGATAATATTGAATCAAATGCTAACCCATTTCAACAATAATAAATTATTACATCCTGAGCAATACGGTTTCACTAAAGGCCGTAGTACAACCGATGCCGGGGCTAGGCTATTAAAGCATATATTTGAAGCATGGGAGGCGTCACATAATGCCATAGGAGTATTTTGTGACTTATCTAAGGCATTTGATTGTGTTGAGCACGAAACATTGCTGTTTAAACTTGGCCACTATGGTATAAAAAACAAGGCCCTTAGCTTGATCGCGTCTTATTTGAGTAATAGAATACAAAAAGTTAGCATAAACGATATTAAGTCATCGGGGTCACCGGCTGTGATGGGTGTACCGCAGGGCTCGATCTTGGGTCCGTTTCTTTTTCTGGTATACATTAACGATTTACCACATTATGTAAAGAACCATATAAGTGGTAAATCATTAATGTATACTATAATGTATACTAGGAAAATAACAGGACCAAGATCGAGCCCCATGGTACACCCATCACCGCCAGTGACCCCGATGACTTAATGTACTTTATGCTAACTTTTTGTATTCTATCACTCAAATAAGATGCGATCAATCTAAGAGGCCTTATTTTTTATGCCGTAGCTTAGTGACCAAGTTTTAACAGCAAAGTTTCGTGCTCAACACAATTAATTGTTTTAGATAAGTCACAAAACGCCTCCATGCCTTCAAATATGCTTTAAGCCCCTACATCTGTTGTACTACGGCCTTTAGTAAAACCGTATTGCTCGGGGTGTAATAATGTATTATTGCTGAAGTGGTCTAGCATTTGAATCAATATTATTTTTTCAAAAATCTTACTAAGTGTTGGTAATACAGACAGTCTATAGTTATTAAGATCAGATCTTTCACCTGTTTTAAAACGTGGTATAATTTTGCTGCATTTCATAAGATATGGAAAGATACCTAGATCTATACATTTTTTAAATGCCTACGTCTAAAAAATGGTGCTATAATATGCTGTATTATTTTTACTGAGATGCCACACAAATCACCCGTATTCTTTACCTTCAGAGACTGAAATGCTTTAACTATGTCTCTGGTGGTAATATGTTTAAATTGAAATAAAATATTACATTCGTTTACATTATCTTTTAATATAGAAAATGCTTCGGTCGGAGAAGAAGCTAGAGCACTGGTTAATGTTACTGGTATATTACGGAAGTGATTTTCAAATGCACATGCCACGTCTTTATCAGCAGTAATTATTTTTTCATTAATTTTTAATTCGTAACTGAAGTCACAGGATTTTTGTTAGGTACCAATAATGCCATAAGGCAATAAGGCCATAAAAATCCTAATAAGGCTGGAATATTAAACTTTCCTTGTCACGTAGTTGTTCTTGTTCATGAACTTATTAATTTCAGTAACGTGATAATGTTTGTCGTTAGGGAAAATAGCTGAAATATCACATCATATAAAATCCCATGCACTCAGCGGGACTCATTTAGTATCGCTGTATCGAGGTAGCCTGAGCAACATTGATATGGCTCGACTGTCGCTGTTGTTCGTCATTTGGCTGGTATGTTACATTTCTATTAATCTTTGTTATACTTATATCATGTTAAGTAATCGTAGTCATGGCAAAACCTTGGGTTTAAATGGGCAATCGAACTAGACACTGCTTTTCTTGTCACTGTAATAGCTTATCATTTTCGTGCCCAACATTTTAAACTTGATTTTAAGTAAAGCAAAGCAAAGCAACAACCCATAATTGTCAGTATGCAGCCTCGTGGTCTCCTCTCACAATGTGAGGGGTATAAGCCATAGTCTACCACGCTGGTCAAGTGCGAATTGGTAGATTTCACAAAACTTTGAGAACTCTCCGGTGTGCAGGTTTCCTCACGTTGTTTTTCCTTCACCGAAGTATGTGATATTTAACTTACAATACGCACATAATATTTGAAAGTTAGAGGTGCGTGCCAAGATTTGAACTTGGGCCCCTTCGTTTGGGAGACCAACGTTCTAACCACTAGGCTATCACTGCTATGATATTGATTTTAAGTAGATCTTATAAAATTATGTCAAAAATGCAACTGATTTATTTCTATCAGCTCTAGTTTGAGATAGAAAAAAATGTATTTTTACAGAAATACCTATTTATTTTTACATTATACATCAAGAAATTGTCTTTTAAGTGATTTTCTCGAATGACATTGTTTTGGGCAATCACGCATAATTCTCCAACAGTAATCGGCCATTATATAAACGTCTCATCTGCCTTGATACCTATTCTCCATAGACTTTATATCTTGATGGAAGCGTTCAAATTGTACTTTACTAAGATCTCCTAAATTATGATATATATGGCTATGGAGGTAATGCACTTTCATACTCTTATTACAGCCTAAATTTTTGAAACAAGCAGCATTTCCTCAACTATATAGTTGTCAGCCCATTGAAGTACTATTACTTCGTATAGAACAGACACCCCGAACATTGAGTCGGGTGCATTCATTGTGGCCAGGGTGGCTCACTTCATTCACTCACTTGCTTGTCACTCACCTGCGTTCATTGCGGCCGCATGCCAAAATTGTTTAGTAACAAACTGAAAAAATGCCGTCTTGCGTGATGAGAACCTGTCACAATTGCACGTAAAAAAATACAAAAAAGAAAATGGTATTACTTATCATCAGTAAGAAAACAAAATATTAACTTAAATCAACTAAAACGAATTTATTTCAATTATTGTGGAATGTTCCCGCCATTTTTGAATGAAATGCAAATAAATTGACTTGAATCAATTCAAGTCAGTTCAGTCAGTTCAGGTCAGTCAATTGAATTGAATTGAAAAAATCATGAGTCGGGCTTACACACTTGGCAAGTAAGCGTGTTAATGGACAAATAAATAAGCCCGATAAGAATGACTATAGTACCTACTCTTTGGTAAATAATAAATTATGTGTATTATGTTACTCAGTGAATTCAATTAAACATTAAATCAAACATTTGGAAGAGCTAAAGATTTAGAGTCGTTGACTGTTTGTCGTGGTTCGGCAAGTGTCTTATACAAAGTTACTCTATGTAAATCACCTTCTAGAGTTTGAAAAAAGAACGCGTCATCGCGGTTTCGGGACACACATTTTGTTCGAGATGTCTGTTCTATGTCATTATACTTCAATGTGTCAGCCTTGTAATTTCCGAGAAACTTTTGTAAAACCGTTACTTGACGTATTTGAAGTGCATCAAAAATGCCTGCTTTTAATTTATCAGTACTTAATCCTGAAAATTTCTGAAAAATAAACTGAAAACATTGACCATTTCTATCCAGGGCTTTAACGAATTGCTTCATTACCCCTCACTTTATGTGCAAGGGAGGAAGAATAATTTTTTTCTCGTGGAACTACACGCTCATTTTTTTTATTAATTTTGTTTATTTTACCAACAAAAAAAACTATGTCTCAAAGGCCGATTTTTTTTTGTCCAATGACTTGTTTTGGCTTACAAAGGCAATTTTTTCTTTTAATCTTAATGCCAGCAACTCAGTACCTACGCTCTTTTGAAAGTTCTAAGAACATCATACAACTGTAAGATATAAGCAGAGTTATTCAATCCTTAATTTGTTATTTAAACCATACTTTTTTAAATTTGTGTGAAATGTTACCGATGCTCATTATCCTTCTTATACTTATTATATGCAAATGTGACAGTTTATAGGGATGTTACTCTTTCACGCAAAAACTACCTACTATATGGATTATCATAGAATTTAGCATACATGTGGACCTGGAATAAGGCTCAGGGTTCTTATTATCGCGTATTAGGGCAAAGCTGCAGGCAGAGCGATAGTTTAATATATTTATTTATTAAAATCACACTACATCTAACATTACAGGTGTCCCCAATTCGATAGAGTAGTTAAAAATTATGCAAATTATAACCAAAACATACCACTATGCAATGTCAACATTAAATTACATATGTATGTCAGTATTACATGTCTAGGTATCTTATCCACGTTGTTTATCACAACTGTTACAAAACCATTTATTATATTTGGCTTTATGATGATGAAGATGGTTCTTTTTGAACAGAATATTGATTGATACTAAAGATGACATACCTAACTATACATTTTTGTTTTCAGGTTTATTTTAAACCCACACAACAAGGAAATTTAGGTGAGTAGTTTTTTTAACTCATAGAGGATCATCCCTAATGCAAGGCCAATATACAGGATGAATTTTTCAAGTGTGCGTGGAGGGCCAAATCTGAAACTACGAGGAACAGCGAAAAATGCTCAAAGGAGTCTCGGGGCCGATTTTGATGAAAATTAAAACTGCAACATTACATTTTTGAAAAATCAATATTTTTAGCCAGGAATTGTTAAAAATTCAAAATCAACTGTTCAATTCCTGGTCGGGAATATTAATGTTTCTAAAATCTAATGATGCAGTTTTAGTAGATTCAACGAACGAACAACTCAACGAATTATATGACTAATTCATTGTATGAAAATACAATTATTACTACCTTTATTACCTCACTATTAATACCTACTTACTGTTAATTACCTACCTAATATTGTGTTTTAAAGAAGGTTTTTATTTTAGTTAATTATATTAGGTAGGGCTTACCTACTCAATTGTTTTTCTCATTTTCGCAATGTTGTCGTTTTACAAATGCCACAGCGCATTGTCAGCTGTTTAGCGCATTGTTATTTGTTACCCAGGTTGTATTACTTTGAGCGTTTTCGGTCTTGTTTACCCAAGTTGATGGCCGTACTATTATAGGCTAGTGTTTTGTAGAATCGGTCAGTTAAGAAATAAATAATAAGTACGTATATATCGACGGGTGCGACGCATAAGGTCTTAACGCCATTTTTATTGAAAATCCATATTTTACATTATCGTAATTACGAATATGAGTTTTATAAATTCCTGAAATCAGAATTTTAATATTACTTATAATTAACGAGTTTTAGAAACGCTCATGGTCGTATATTTTGAAAGTTACCACGCATATAGTTGCATTTCACGGTACGACGATATGCGTGGTGCTATTGGTTCGTGCGAGATCAATCAAGGGCAGCTGTTACGGCCGTCGTATGTCACTGACGGAGCAGGCAATAAAGTATGACATTTATTTTGTAAATAATATGAATTCTGAAGTATTTTACGTTATGATATCAAGTGAGTTGTGATATGTTGATTGTATTACATTATTATAATCAAAATGAACCACTTACGATCATCAAGAATTTTAAAATTGGCACTTAACAAAAATGAAAAAAATACCTTCTAATGAATCCAGTCAAACTGGTAAGTTTTGGTTAATAATTGATTGTTTTTTATTAAATAGTTAGAAATCATATCGCAATACAAGCATATAAGATTAGATTTATTATTATATTTAAGTGTTTTTTTCGATATTTATAATCTTAATCTAGTTCCACGCATAACGTCTTAATGTTATAGTTACGACGTTATGCGTTGTTTTTTCATTGAAGGTAAGGGTCGTAACTACTACTTACGACTACATGCGTCGTTATTAAATAAAAAAATCTGTGTTCTTATAGTCGTATGTAGAACATACAACGTTATGCTTCGAACTAAATATTAAATAAGACGTTATGCAATTTTTTATTTGCTAAAATCATAAATAAATTTAATATTCTGTGCTATTAATAAGTTGTGATGGTTAATTAAATGATATTATATCTTTTTTAGAATCACCTGTTTAGCTGAAAACCGAGCATAACTGGAATTTGTACGAGTCAATGGTCGAGAAATCCCTGACTGGGAGCGGTTATTGTAATGATGTCAGAAAATTTCCCAAGAAGTACGACTAGCACTAAATAATTTATATAAAACTAGCTCATATCAAGACTTAATCCAACAATAGTACAAAGGCTGAATCTAGACGTAAGAAAACTTGGAAATATTCCTTAGCAAGAACAGAGCCTCATTCAGATAAACCTAATATTGTTTTGGTATGTAAAACGATGTTCCTCAATACTCTCTCTATTAGGAAAGCGAACAGTTAATACGGCCATGTCGAAGTGGTTTTCAGGTAGGGAATCTATTTCCCCAGACCATCGTGGCGGTTCGAGAGGTGTTATCATAGATGAAAAGATTAAACCAGGAGTAATAAAGCATGTAAAAATATTTCTACCAATTGAATCACACTATGTGCGCAAAAAGTCTACAAAACTTTACTTAAATAGCCGACTCAGGTTTGCAAATATGTTTTCTCTATATAA
The DNA here is from genome assembly GCA_963932265.1 of Thymelicus lineola. Lineage (NCBI taxonomy): Eukaryota > Metazoa > Arthropoda > Insecta > Lepidoptera > Hesperiidae > Thymelicus > Thymelicus lineola. The sequence goes on along the minus strand of OZ010688.1, from coordinate 2,216,732 downwards.
TGAGTGGTGTAGTAGTGAAAATATAACAAAAAAAGCTAAATCAGCATGACAATATTGGGGTATTATAAATCAAAGATTAAATATTTTTTATTTTACAAACCCAAGCAGAATATTTGTAACGAATATTATGTTTACACGTAAATAAAAATAATATGGCAGAAGAAGAAATTAATAAACAAAAAAAACATATGATATCAAAAGAATTAGCAAAAAATTTAAAGAAAAAAGATAAAACTTTAAAAACAATTACAGCATGCTTCGATTTTCAATAAATTCAGAATTGTCCTCATGGAAATGGTGGTTTATTTTATTATAAAATAAAATTATCGGTCCCAAATGTTACAGTTTTTGATCTAGCCAGTAAAGAAGCATATTGTTGCATGTGGTCAGAGATTAAGTTGTCTGCTTAAATTTATTGAGACTAAAAGTATAAGACGGCGGTAAGGAATTCATTTTTTGGTCAGGTAATTGTGCTGGGCAAAACCAAAATTGTATTGTGTTTTCATTTTATACATATGCTCCTAAAAATATGGTGTAACAATAACTCATTTGTTCTTAGAGCGAGGACATACTCAAAATGAAGCAGATTCTGTTCATGCTTTAATAGAGCGAACAATGGTATGCATTAGTAAGAAGGGCCAAAGTTAAAGACTTAAATATAACTTATATAACTTATACATTATATAACTTTATTAATTACCAGAAAAACCTATTCATCACGAAGAATTAATAACCAAGAAAGTCTTAATAATTGAGATCGCTGTTATTTAGATTATTTGCCTATAACAACTGCAAATGACTTAAGGCACTACTAATTATAAGCTTGATTTAAATTCAAATTTCCTTCTCATTTTTGAGTAATGACAAAAGTAAACTTTAAATGCCCATACTGTAAAGTTGCCATATTCTGCATACGACCTTATGCGTAGGAGCCGTCGATATATAGTAAGTTTAGTATTGCTTAACAACGCCATCTGCTTTAGCTTTAGTGTAGCTACTCGCCAATAGACGTCAGGAAGAGTCTATTGTAGCCGTTTTTCATTTAATCCTAGCTAGATTGATTTATTGCCCCCGAAACCCCCTGCATACTAAATTTCATGAAAATCGTTGGACCCGTTTCCGAGATTCAGAAAAAATATATATATACAAGAATTGCTCGTTTAAAGGTATTATATTTAATTACATTATATTAGATAATAATAATAAGGCCAATTTTTATTATAGATGAATCTCATCTTGCTGTGATTGGATCTAATAGTAATCCGAAAACTACGTTTATCAACGAGAGCATACCAAAAGAATGCGAGGAACTGGGGCTTTGCGAGAACTCCAATCAATATCCGAAAGAGCTTGTTAGAAAACTTATTAAAGAGGTAAGTACATGTACTTACAATCATACATTGTCATGCGACGAAAGCTTCTTCTTTCATTTAATTTGTAAAAAGGCACTGCTAAAAGTCGGAAGTAAAACAATACAGACCAAGACGTGGTCTGTCTGTATTATACATTGTATTGTATTATGAAGTCATAATAAGTGCTGGCACTGACTCTTGAAACAATAAGAAGGAAAAATATAAAGCATAAGCATAATAAGCCTTCGTAACCCAGGGGCTTGTGTCATTGACCGAGTTAAGCAACAGTATGGTGGTCAATATTTGGATGCGTGGTTCCTGGTGTCAAAAAATTCTTTAGCATTTCCAGAGGGCACGTAGAGCCGTAGGTCCCGATATTATCGCAATTTTATATGTAAATTTATACATGTTTTTATATATTATATGTATATTTATGTATTATATATATATGTTATGTATATATGTACTTTTATTTACATTTATAGTTATGTTTATTATATTTAAATAAGTATTACTTGTTTTTACCTCAGATTAAAGAAATAAAAGGGTGCACGCTATCTACCTTTCTTTCAGTTCTCTAGTCGCAGGTCTGCTGGAAGAAATTTCGTTAGAGATAAGCAGTACCTTTGTACATTATTTCCTCAATTGTTTTCATATAATTGTTTATGTATACATAAAGAATAAATAAATAAATAAGAGCCGGTAAGCCATGTCACAGGCCTTCGGGTGGCATGAAAAACTTCGGACGCTTGGGTTGTCTAGTAACTCCTAAGTATACCAATCTCAATGAAGTAGCGTGGTGGAACATGCTGTAGGCCTCTTCAACGTGGAGTTCTAATATTTTTTTTTGTGAAGATGGTGTCTTTATCACGCGTGTATTTCAGTTGGAGGAAGCAAATATTACCTTGGACTCTGATTTGGAAGACAAGACCATCAAGACCAAGGTACACCACCACCACCAGGTAGGTTACATCTAAGACCAAGGTAACAATTGACATTGTGTCATTTTAGTTATGTTAATAATTAAAAAGAGAGCAGTGAACTGACTCAATATTTATGTAAATAATTGACAGACGACTTGTAAATATTAACCATCGCATATGGCCATCAGTAGGGATGCACGATATACATTGAAGTTCGATGTAACACTCTATGTAAAGTATGGAAATATCGATTTAATCCGATGTTTTTTTAATACGTCAACATCGAGTAAGCATCGATGTTTTTTATTCGATATTTCGAAGAGGCAATTAGGCCATTAGACTAATGTTGAAAAGCGTTTCCTAAGTTTTTGGACATAAAATTCACTGCCGATGACCTTTTTTTTAGTCCCAACGCTACTAAAAATAAAAATAAAATCGATGTATAAAAACATCGATGTATTTTTTGAAACATCGATATTACATCGATGCCACTATGCGATGTGCATCCCTAGCCATCAGTAACACCTAAGGCATCATGGACGCGTTGATGTGCCATAAAAAGAACGGGGAACTGAAACGCTTAGAAACATTATGATAGATGGACCGGCTAATGAATTTCGAGATCTTTCTTTCGATTCTTTCTTAAAGCATAAGCATAATAAGCCTTCGTAACCCAGGGGCTTGTGTCATTGACCGAGTTAAGCAACAGTATGGTGGTCAATATTTGGATGCGTGGTCGCTGGTGTCAAAAAATTCTTTAGCGTTTCCAGAGAGAGGGCACGTAGAGCCGTAGGTCCCGGTATTATCGCAATTTAAGAGTCGGTAAGCCATGTCATAAGCCTTCGCATGAAAAACTTCCGACGCTTAGGTTGTCTAGTAACTCCTATACCAATCTTTAGCTTTAGGCCTCTTCAACGAGGAGTTCTAATTTTTTTTTGAGAAGATGGTGTCTTTATCACGCGTGTTTTTCAGTTGGAGAAAGCAAATATTGACTTGACCAGCGGCTTATTTAGTTTACGATCTTTTGATGGCTATGATTTGAAAAACCCCTGTCCATCTGAGACCAAGGTAACAATTGACATTGTGTCATTTTAGTTATGTTAATAATTAAAAAGAGAGCAGTGAACTGACTTACTATTTATGTAAATAATTGACAGACGACTTGTAAATATTAACCATCGCATATGGCCATCAGTAGGGATGCACGATATACATTGAAGTTCGATGTAACACTCTATGTAAAGTATGGAAATATCGATTTAATCCGACGTTTTTTAATACGTCAACATCGAGTAAGCACCGATGTTTTTTATTCGATATATCGAAGAGGCAATTAGACCATTAGACTAATGTTGAAAAGCGTTTCCTAAGTTTTTGGACATAAAATTCACTGCCGATGACCTTTTTTTTAGTCCCAACGCTACTAAAAATAAAAATAAAATCGATGTATAAAAACATCGATGTATTTTTTGAAACATCGATATTACATCGATGCCACTATGCGATGTGCATCCCTAGCCATCAGTAACACCTAAGGCATCATGGACGCGTTGATGTGCCATAAAAAGAACGGGGAACTGAAACGCTTAGAAACATTATGATAGATGGACCGGCTAATGAATTTCGAGATCTTTCTTTCGATTCTTTCTTAAAGCATAAGCATAATAAGCCTTCGTAACCCAGGGGCTTGTGTCATTGACCGAGTTAAGCAACAGTATGGTGGTCAATATTTGGATGCGTGGTCGCTGGTGTCAAAAAATTCTTTAGCGTTTCCAGAGAGAGGGCACGTAGAGCCGTAGGTCCCGGTATTATCGCAATTTAAGAGTCGGTAAGCCATGTCATAAGCCTTCGCATGAAAAACTTCCGACGCTTAGGTTGTCTAGTAACTCCTATACCAATCTTTAGCTTTAGGCCTCTTCAACGAGGAGTTCTAATTTTTTTTTGAGAAGATGGTGTCTTTATCACGCGTGTTTTTCAGTTGGAGAAAGCAAATATTGACTTGACCAGCGGCTTATTTAGTTTACGATCTTTTGATGGCTATGATTTGAAAAACCCCTGTCCATCTGAGACCAAGGTAACAATTGACATTGTGTCATTTTAGTTATGTTAATAATTAAAAAGAGAGCAGTGAACTGACTTACTATTTATGTAAATAATTGACAGACGACTTGTAAATATTAACCATCGCATGTGGCCATCAGTAGGGATGCACGATATACATTGAAGTTCGATGTAACACTCTATGTATAGTATGGAAATATCGATTTAATCCGATGTTTTTTAATACGTCAACATCGAGTAAGCACCGATGTTAGACCGATAGATGGACCGGCTAATGAATTTCGAGATCTTTCACTTGCACGGACATCATCTAGATTATTCTAGATCATTTTTGAACGGGAGACAAGAGTACTGACGACATAGGGTGCGCCACGGTCCAGTTAATAATCGTTAGTATTTGTCCCACTGACCACTCAAAGTTTTTCTCAGATGCGATGTTACCCTGAAAGATGATCGCCTCTTGTACGAGTATATGTAAACAGAAATAGGTGAAGCTGTGGTACTGCCCCAGGTTAACCAGGCATAATATGGCGTACTCTGCAATATGCTCAACAAATAAACTCAAAAATAAATGCAACTTCGGATATTTTAATTAAGGACAAAATAGTTGGCATGAACTTAAGTTGGAATTCCAACTCACCCCATAGGTCATGTCCAATGTAATACTGTTCGCAAGTTGGATATTTCATGATCATGTAATTATGTAATAATACTCATCATCAATCATTCTTTTAGACTATCGCGCCGTTTATGATCCGAGCCCTGACGGATGGCCGGTGGTATTACTCATTGAACTCGGAAGATAATTACATTCAGACTTATAATGTAGAAATTTGTGCCACGACAAATTCTTCTGGGTAAGTTATTTTACACACTTCTTCAACCCATTAATGGCTCACTACTGAGTACGAATTTCTCCTACTGAGGAGGCCTAGAGCATACTCCACCACGCTCTTCCAGTGCGGATTGGTGGAGGGGTTAGTGGCAAACCCAAGTGTCGGAAGTTATTCATGCAGCGCAAGGTACTGCGACATGGCTTAACGATTGCTGTATTACAACCGATACCGACTGACCTTACGACTTGACGTGCCATCGGAAGCACGGAAGAGCTCAAGAAATATTTGACACTAGCGGTCACCTATCCAATTCCCGACCGTCCGCTATTGTTTAACTTTGTCGATCACTTATCGAGTTGCTATGAGCGCTATTATTTTACACATAACGGTGATAAAGTCGACGGCATCGACTAATTACCATCAGCCCCGTTTGCAAACGAGTTACATAAAACTATCGTTGAAATCATTAGTGTATTAAATGCCCTAATACATTTCTACTAACTATACAATAATAAAATATATTTTATATTTTTGCAGGACCTCCGACATGGCTTGCAATCGTGAGCTCATATTAAGCAACGAATACAAGTCACGGTGCATTCAGAAGTGGATGATACGGAAAAATATTGTTGTAAAGGATGGCAAAGCTCACACGATATTAGTTAACATACCAAGTTGTTGTAGCTGTGTAGCTGTCAATAAATAAGTACTATTATAAAATAAATATACTATGTACTGTGATAATCCCTATTATTATGATTTTAAGTTCCTTTCTTCGCAGAAACTAAATAATTATAAATGCAACAGTTATTCATGATGATTCATTAACTGCATTGACTATTGATGGATTAATTATCATTACATATTATAACCAAAGATGTTAATGACGTGAGACACAATAGTATTAACAAGTAACAGTAAACAGGAACAATATGTAAACCAGGCGCGAATCGTATTCGAATCCGCAAAGTACTTCATATTTCTGGACATGAGAAGCATTGGGTCGGATGTGTAAAATGCTAACTTTTCAGGAGAGCAAAAACATAATTGACAAACATTTTTTCTTCAGTATTATTGAACTATAAGTATTTCAGTCAGTATTCTTTTTTTAATATTTTGTAGGCAATAGTACCTTTTAATTTTTATTACAAGTATCACCCTAACTGTTAAAATGAGTTTAATACAATTTTTAATCTATTAAATTTTGGTACATCAGACTTTATGCCTGAAATATATTCATACAAAACATTATTATTACAACAATAAAATCCTATATTATGAAAAAACTTTATGCCTTTGTACCGATAAGCAACATTTTTTTAAGCATAATACTATATTTGAAGATACGTACTAAAATTTGAAATAAACTTTAGAGGCATAAATGCATATCTGCTGATGCTACCAGCGTATTAGGCCAAACATTTTTGATTCATAATAGCTTAAGTTGAAATACGGATCATAAAACTATTAATAATTTGGTGCATAAAGATTTAAGTAAATATAAATGCTTATGGCTCTCGGGTATTTGAAAAAGTCTGTATAACCGACATTATGCATGAGTGTATCTTTACAACGGTAAGAGATAGAGATACCACGGTCAGATCGTTGGAAAGAGAAATAAAAACATAATATCGGTATACTAAAAAGTCATTTTCGTCGTATGTGCACATCCGACCTAATGATTCTTATGTCCAGATTTACGCCATAGACAATTCACTCTTGCCGCAAATTTTCATCACATAATAATAATTTTTATAAGGTATAATATATAAATACAATAAGAAAAGAAATATAACGGAACAGGACTTCCAAAGTAAAATTATTACACCTTATTAAAATGTTATTGATTAATATCCACATTATCCACGATATTTGTTCCTCGTAACTAAGAGTCCTGACTGATGATTATGCATGTGCACAGCTACAATAACAAATTTGAATTTTCATTGGAAATAATTATTAACAAGCTGCACTGATTTACAATAGCTATCCCATAGGGCTATTATGTCCATAAACGGCAATTCAGTCAATTTTATCATTCCGAAAGTTCAGCAAAATAATAATATGATTAACATATTACTCATATTAGTAGTTGGTTTTATTAATAAATAAGATCAATTTTACTATATAGTCTTGTTTGGAATAAAATGTGAAAACTTCTACTCGTAGAGTATAAGAAATAGACTAATAATATTCAGGAAAGGTCCATCTAAGGTTACAAAATACTGGAATTGCCTTAACAGTTTACTATTATACACTGTATCACTTTGTTACTTGCGAGTAAAATAACCAGACAGGCCACTTTAGACCAGCAAAAAATGAAACAACCAGGATACTACCTCGCCAACTTTGCATTTAAAATCAAATGGCCTCCAAGGCCTTGATCTAGCCGAACGCATAAAAACCAAACCAATGTACATTATTATCATCTGTACTTGGTTGTATGGTAAAACCATCTTCATTAGATTTCAGTCTCGTTAACAGGTACAGATATACTTTAGTCGTGTAAGAATCGAAACAGAAAATCATCGTACAAATGGCTTGTAAATAATAAACACTTTAGACTCATTATAAAGAAATCATTAAATTATATTTTATTCCCCATTGTTAGTAATTTATTTTAGTAATACAATAATTGGTCCTTCGAGCCGGATCAAGGAAATCTTTGAAAGTCTATCACACGACCCTGGCAACACACGAGCAACAACTGGGCACTTTGAAGGGTTTCTCGAAGACCTCGTCTTTGGAGTTGAGGGCCACCATGTGACGGAACACGTATTTCTGCACGCACCGAGCATCGTAGCCCTGCTGGAAGACTGCTATTGGCGAGCAGGCGGCTTTGAATTGGCTGAAATTAAAAACATAAATAGTTTAAAAACTAAATATAGGCTTTTATAGCTTTTTTATGGAAATAGCCGGCAAACGAGCTGACAATCCACCTGATGGTAAGTGGCTATCGCCGCCCATGGACATCAGCAACACCAAAGGCATCACTGATGCGTTGCCGGCCAGGAAAGAAAGAAGAAAAAGAAAGAAAGAACTGGCTCTCAAGCCTTCACTTTCAATATACACATCACAAGCTTTCAATAATATTCTAAAGCAAAAAAAATGCGACTGTGTTGTGAAGCGTTAAGGAGTACCCTCGTCTTGAGCCAATCCTGAGTGTACGCACACAAACAGGGTGAGCTAAATAAAAGCGTTCCATGTGATAAATACCAATGTCGGACTGTCTTTGTTCTATAAATCAAAACTATACTTTTGTGTAACTTGAAGTAAAAGGGGGTTCGAGAATCTTATACTCAACGCACAAAATGTCCGCCCGTATCGTCACGTGCCGCATTTGTATGAAATCATAATTATGAAAGCCCGATGCGGTCGCTTATGTCTTAAGGTCGTAGCTCACTTACACGACACCGCTCCCACCCAACCAAAGTATGAGAATTCAAATATAAACTTAAAATCGTGCTCTGTAGGTGCACTTTACACTAACAACAAAAATTAGCAGCCAGCGCGCGGTAAGCGAGCTTACCGCAACCTTGCCGCTCAATAGTTTTACCTACAGAGCACGATTTTAAGTTTATATTTGAATTCTCATACTTTGGTTAGGTGGGAGCGGTATCGTGTAGATGGGCTACGACCTTTACACTAATCGGCACTGCCATACATCAACGTTTAAACAGTTCCGTCGATCGCCATGAATCATAAAACTCAATAATTATTTGTATTAAACTCAACTGTTTTACTACAGATAAATTAGTTCAGTGCCCTACATTGTTTTCGTAACTTACGTGCAAATTTCAACTCGAAACCTTTGCTGCGGATTGTCTTCGGTATTTATTACTCTATGCCACTTTTCATCAGCATCCATTGCATATTGTGGAACGTAAAGCTGTAAAAAGTTAGAATTTATGTTAATAACATTTTGAAGTTATAAAATTTACCAAAGTAAGCAAAATTATTGGTGATAGATAGAGGTCCCTAGCTGGACCCTATGTGACGCAATGACATCTATTCTAGGAAACTAGATATATCTTTATGAAAAGCGCATTAATCTTTAAAGTGAATAAGATCACTTTCTAACATGGTTTTCGTGGCTATTTTGGGAAACAGCTGCCGATAAATAAAAGGTCGCACTGAAAACCAGTAGCCGTGGTTCGCCGCGGCATGATGCTGAGTGCGTACCTTTTTGTAGAGCACTGCTGCAACAGATTATGTCAATTTGTATAACGTAATAACTGTTTAAATTACATTTTGTAGCCTGTTGCATATTGCTTTACGAAATAAATAATTTCTTTCTTTCTTTCTATTACGCGTTCACTTCAAGTTTGCCCTCGTCGTAGGTATGTATTTTTAGGACCTCCCTAACAACAGTTCACAGTGTGGGGTAGGTCTCTTGTGTATTCTGTGGGGTGGGTAGACGAGAAAAAAAAGTAAGTATGTAGCATTGAAGTATAATATTGTCATAGAACGGACATCTCGAACAAAATGTGTGTCCCGCCCGGGAGGTTCGATTTTCAAAATTGAGCCCCGGTTCTCCTTTCAAAATCGAACGAATCTATTGAAGATTGAAGCCACGTGGCGCCAATGCATTGGGACATACATAGTGTTCGAAGTGTCGGTTCTATACGCTAGTAATAATACTTCAATGGTATGTAGCGTATGTGGGGTAGGTATCTTAACGCACAAATTAAATAATGAAAATTTAATAAAATAATTGATTTGAAACTAAAATATTTTATTATTCGTTTTAAGTTTCCAATTCTTTCAGTGGTCCCAGTTACTGATTATAATTTAGGTAGATACCTACCCAATATGTAGGTTTTACTGCTCTGTTTATACTTTAGGTATAGGGTTAGGGAAATAATGAGAGAACACGGCTTATTATAAAATAGGATTTATTTAAAAGTATTCGTCGAGCTTTTAGTTCCATAACGACTAAGTTTCAAATTTTTCATAAAAAATAACTACGTAATAATACTTAAAAAACCGGGCAAGTGCGTGGCCTGCCACGCGCAATGTAGGGTTCCAAAGTAGGTAAGTTTATCGACTATTACTCATTGACTACTTATGCTAACATAGCCGTGATAGGTTTGCTTGTAAATTCATCATAATATAGCCTATTTTTGAAAATTTTTTCACTTGTTCAACTCCAACCGTTTAGCCAGCAGGAGGGAGAAATATTTGACTCTAACCAAAATTAGCACTTATTTTGCAAACGGACCCCTAAACAATAATGGTATTAGAAGACCCATAATATTTTTGAAAGACCTTTTCAGCGATACCCCAGACTAAGGGTACGCGACGAATAAAAAATTCATCCTCACGTTACCTGTCTGTAGGTACCTTAAAAAAATGTTTTTCAATATTTTATTCTACAATTCTGAAGTTTTGATAAATATGTATATCCATGCCAAATAACAGCTTTCTAGCCCTAAGTACGAGTTTCGGCGTTTGCTTCGGAGAGAAATACGACGGATGGACGGACAGACGGACGTACAGACATGATGAAACTATAAGGGTTCCGATTTTACTTCGGAAATTAAATTTATATGAAAGACATCGCTTAATATTTTATAAGTACCTACGTCGGTACCTTAAGTTTAACTTAAAATTAATTATAATAAATTACTAACAATAAGTATCTTAACATTAAATTATTATTGAAGTAGGAACAATTAGGTACTACATACTAAAAGTAAGTAATTATTAATATGTAATAAGTATAATTCCTAGTAGATACAATACCAAAAAAAAAATACCAAAAAATTACGTGCTCAGCTGATACCCAGCCCCATACAAGAAATATTTGGTACAGGAGTAACAGACTTGGGCAAAATATAATACATTCAGCATAATTTTAATATTTTTATTTAATTTTTAATTTATTAACAAAACAGTTAAATTTTATTAACACTGATTAATAGTCTTTGTACATGACATGATCAAATTTACCCTTAAACTTTCTGCCATTATCGCATATATCTAATAATAATATTACTTTAGTATATTTAATCCAATATTTTATAGAAGGAATATCGCTGCTTAAATTCAAAAGGGCCACAAGTCGAAAATTCACTTTTTTACAGGAGAGCCCATCAAAGTTTTGATATCGGTTTTTGTTTATTATTTTTATTAATCTACGTTGTATATCTATGTGTTATATATCATCGGATGTATATTTTAAGCCTCTATTTGTCTGTAATTTTATGTTTCCTATAAGTTTTACCCAATTAATAAAAACATCACATAAGTCCCTTTTGATTATAAAAAAAATATATAATGTTTATGAATTTTATAAATAAAAAGCCACAAATCAAACAGAAAATACGTTTTATTGAGTCTTTTCGTATAATGTTTTTGTTTAATAAGCTAGTTTTTATTTATAACTAAATGGTAGCATATTAGCAATACCTTACAATAAAATTACAAAAAATCAACCATAAAAACCATCGTTTTTTGTTTTGAAAATATTCATAATCCGGCGAGCTCTGCTATTTTCATTCTATAAATACAGAAATTTAGTTATTACTTAAATTGTTGACGGACACAATTCATGCGTACAACAATGTTATCCGCTCAGGTGTCAAACAAATTTTACGCAAAACGGCGGATATGGTCAGGCCTATCTAGGTCCTAGACCAGGCATAGCGGGACTACCCACGTCGCAACGCACCAAAATTACTATATCTTCAAAATTTTCTATGGAACATGTATATAAAATTGATGTTGTTATAATCTGTGTGACAAAGCTTAAGCTTAAGCTAACAGAATATATAAAATTAAGTATATTTATACCTTCAAATATATTGTTTATGCCAGTGTCAAGTTGAAGAAAGTAAAAAAAAGCAAAAAAAAGTTGCGAAAGACGCAATATTTTGCGTTATATTTCTATATTTATAAAATACAGTCATTAATTTATGTTATTTTAATGTTATTTACACAAGAATATATTGTTTTACAATATTACATTAAAAAAATAAACATGTCGATAGACTTTTTATATTATATACCCCCAAACATAAAAATCTAAACTTAGAAATGTCCGTGGCCGTCTGCAGGCCTATTTTCTTTATTTTACTTCGCAAAATATAATCGAAGATATACAAATTAAATGTTATATACATACGTAGTTATATGTCTTATTTGTAGAAAAAATAAATAATAATAAGATATTGAATGTTTTTATATAAAAAACTAGTCAAAATGTATAAGGGTGGCGCAAATCATGATGATGAATGATAGTGATAACGAAGTCAATTTATAATCGAAATCTTTATTTCGAACTAACGTTATGAATTAAAAAGTGTTTATTACGTATCTATCTATAATAAATATAAAAAACTACACTTAATCAACAAATTTATAACAAAACTGACAAAATAATACGAAAATATCGCGACTCGTACGCGTGAACGCAAACTATAACAATGGCTCCGCTCAGACTGATATTTTTATTAAACCGGCTTTATGTTCTTTATTTAACGATATTATATTCAATCCTTATCTTATTAACTATAAGTTATGCAAGTTTGAACAAGATAGCTATAAAAAAGAGATATAAAACACCGTGTCTGTCCAACCTTTATTCGGTTATGAAAGTCAACTTTTCTCCCCGATTACATATCAATTTCTAATTAAAATCTTTAGTTTGAACTAACGATATTAATTAGTGTTCAATATTTACCTTTTTATAATAAACATACACTTTAATCTCAAATTTATAACTCTATACACCAAAATAACACGAAAATATACTACGATATACCACGCGTCAACCGCCACTAACAAACACGGAACGATGACGTCGCTTTGGCTAAGTTTTATTAAAATTACCGACAGGAAATTGTATAACAAATGACATTAAATTCCATCCTTATCTTACTTGCCATAGTTTGTGCAAGATAGATAAACCACTGCCAGTGATATACGGAAATATATAAGCGCGGGAAGAATCGACCTTCTAGCCGGCCGCGGGCACTATTTTAAACCTTTTTGACCTTGCATCAATATTTCAATTATTATATTTATATATAAATTATGTTATTGCATCAATTGTTTAGGTTGTAATTATTATATTAAGTTTTAAATTTAAACATTGCACATTTGTTTAAATAAATACTACCACAATCACCATAATTTTATATGCAAAACAGTAGCATTCCAAATACTGCACTTATCTTTAATATAATAATAATAAAACACATTTTATTTTAACTCAAAATGGACATATCACAAAATACGGCACTTTTCCATATGAGATAATGTTATATTTACATGTATTTTTAAATCAATACGGTCGTATTTTGAAAAGTGGCACTTTTCATTATAACTTTCGATCCCATTTTAGGTCTTTTTCGGAATGTGGCCCTTTTTCACATAACAAACGTGCGTTCGCTCTGATTGCAGGGTTGCAACTGGGAAGATGGCGGCTTTGATCTGAAGTTAGCCACCTAAGTGTCAAAATGCAAAAAGGGCTGTTGTGCGATTTCTCCATTTTTAATGCGAAAACACTCTGTGTCTTTTTCGAATATAAAAATATAGGCAGAATAGATACGATTTTTGCTTTAAAAAGGATTTGTAATTTTTTCGACTTGTGGCCCTTTTGAATTTAAGCAGCGATATATTAATCTATACTAATATTATAAATGCGAAAGTAACTCTGTCTGCTACTCAATAACGCCTAAAACACTGAACCGATTTTGATGAAATTTGGTACAGATATGGAATTGAGCTCGGGAATGAACATAGGATACTTTTTATCCCGGAAAATAGACGTGTTCCTGAGGGATAACTATTCCACGCCAAAACCACTGAACCGATTTTGGTGAAATTTGGTACAGATATAGAATTAAGCTCGGGAAAGGACATAGGATACTTTTAATCCCAGAAAATAGACCTGTTCCTGAGGGATAACTCTTTCAAGCCACTAAACCGATTTTGATGAAATTTAGTACAGATATAGAATTGAGCTCGGGAAAGGACATAGGATACTTTTTTTCCCGGAAAATAGACCTGTTCCTGAGGGATAACTCTTTCAAGCCACTAAACCGATTTTGATGAAATTTGGTACAGATATAGAATTGAGCTCGGGAAAGGACATAGGATACTTTTTATCCCGGAAAACAGACCTGTTCCTGGGGGATAAGGTCAAATTTTGTTATACAGTAGTTGATAGATTCGTTATATTTTATGAAGCGATTTTTATGACTCTTTTTAGGGTTCTGAAGTCAAAACAGAATTCTCATAGTTTCATCATGCCCGTCCGTCCGTCCGTCCATCCATCCGTCCGTAGCATAGCGCAGAGGCCCTTAGTGCTAGAAAGCTGTAATTTAGCAAGGATATACATTTTTATTTAAACTTCTGGTAGAATAACATTTTTAAAAATATGTTTTTAGGATACCTCTCCTAGAGGTAATATAGGGATAATTTTTTCCGTCACGCACCCCATAGTGCGGGGTATCGTGGAAAAGGTCTCTCAAAAATAATATGGGTCTGCTAAGTCCATTTTTCGATTGAGGGGTCTGTTTGCGAAATATTCGTAAGTGGCTATATTATTATTAGCATACGTAGTTATTGAGTTCTATAAACTTAGAACTTCGGAACCCTATATCACCAGTGACCTGATACGCTATTAGCCGGTTTTTTAACCAACTTCAAAAAAGTAGCAGGTTCTCAGTTCGACTGTTATAAAAAAAATTAACTTTAACATAATTTGAAAAATCAATCTTTAAAGGGTTAATTCAGGGAATGTTTATACGAAACTCCGTCATTTTTAGGGTTCTGAAGTAAAATCGGAACCCTAATAGCTTCGTCATGTCCGTCTGTCAGTCTGTTCGTCTATCCAAAGCAAAGCGCCGAGATCCTTAGTGCTAGAAAGCTATAATTTGGCATGGATATATGTACATATTTATTAAAACTCCAATATCGTAGAATAAACTACTGAAAAAACTTTTTTTTTCGTGGTACCTCCACTACAGGTAACGTGAGCGTTATTTTTTTATTCATCCCTATAGTGTGGGGTATCGTTGAAAAGTTTTTTCAAAAATATTATGGGTCTTTTGAGACCATTTTTGGATGTAGAGTTCCGTTTGCGAAATATTTGGCTTGAAAGTGCTAATTTTGGGTACCCAAGTTAAGTCAAGTGTCCCCCCTAACGGCTAAACGGTTGGAGTTGGACAAGCGAAAAAATTCTCAAAAATAGTTATGAGATGGATTTATAAGGAAAACTATCAAGGCTATGTTAACATAAGTATCGTAGTTAATGAGTAATAGTCAATAAACTTACTACTTTGGAACCCAATATTGCACGTGGCCTGACACGCATTTGCCCGGTTTTTTAAGGTAAAACTGTGAAAGTTGGTAGTTAGTATGTAATCTTACATAAAACAAATATAACTGTAACATGATTGTTTGGTAATACATTCCCTAAGGGCTAAAACTAGAGGTTGTAAGTTTAGAGTATGTTTGGAGTAAGAAGTTGTAAAACGAACAGATGATTCACCTCATGGTAAGTGGTCACTTTCGCCAATGTACATTAGTAACGCTAAAGGAATCACTGATTTGCTGCTGCCCAAAAAGAAAAGAAAGATATTTTTTTTTGTGTATTCTGTAAAATTACAATGTAAATTTAAAATTCAAAAACACTCAGGCCCTGACTTAAACCTCTAAATTCTAAAAAGTTCAATTATTTTGGGACCTTTCCTATGGGTGGGTCATTAATGACTCACTACTGAACACTCACTCTTGAGGACGCCTAGAGCATACTCCACCACTTTGCTCCAGTGTGGATTGATGGAGGGATTAGAAATCAACCCAAGTGTCGGAAGTCATTACGCCGGGCGAGGACCTTCAATATGTCATAACGACTGTTACTTTACGACAACAACCGGGACCGACAGCCTTACGTGCCCTCCGAAGCTCGGAGAGCTCAAGAATTTTTTGCCACTAGCGGTCACCTATCTAACTACCGACCGCACTCGCTATTGTTTAACTTCATCGATTACTATTAGAACCGACACAAGCCGCTGCGCCCGGGCTATGAATGCTTTTCCCGATGGGTAATTAATGGGTTCTATGAACATGTCACTTTTGCTGTAATTTTGGTGAAGAGTTTAGTATCTTGCTGACTACCAGTCACGCTATAATATAAGATCGTAGTTATCATTTCATTATCAACACTAAAGATTTGTTTAATATTTTACTCATTTACATATTACGATATATGTACTAAGTGTATATGTGTGTTATATGTACAAAAAAAATGACGTGCATAAGTGTATCAGTGATACCTATATGAATAAAATATTTTGACTTTGACTTTAAGTATAGGTGTTTTAGCTTCAACCCATAATGGACTATTACAAGGCACGGGTCTCCTCTCTTCATAGTATGGACAAGTTTGCTGTCAATTTATGAAAAACATGTTTTATAATGAAGGGATCTTTATTTTCGGCGTACGAAGTCGCGGGTAACAGCTAGTATAAGAATAAATTTACCTGTATTCGTTCCAGCAAGTATGGCATCAAAAATAATTTAATTTAACTTAAGTTGGGCTACTGACTACCTACTGTAGGTACTATTATGATTCCCCCCGGGGGTTGCCCGCCTTGTCGTGGCGGGGGGGCTTAGTAACCGTGGACTGGTCACCCACGGTGAAGCCAAGAGGCAACCAGGGCCGGCCAGTTTGGGTCGCCGGCTGGCCCGAGGAGGGCGCTCCCAGCGGGCTGAATAAGCCCCTTGCGGACGCGCTTGGAGGTGGGACCGCAGAAGAAGAGGAGTGCCGGTATTACGGTGCGCCGTTCTCCCTATCTTCTGCGGCCGTGGAGGGATCGCAGGGGGAGAGGCGTGTTGGTTCTCCCTACCCCCTGCGAGCTGGCGGGGCCGTTCCGCCGAAACGGCACTGGTGGGGCCGCAGAGGAAGAGGCATGTCGATATTACGGTGCGCCGCTTGCCCTATCCTCTGCGGCCGAGGTGTGGTTGGTGGAAGAACCACAGACCAGATCTTCCACCAGGTACCAGTGATCTGGTACCCATGGCCTCCTAGTAGCAGACTCAGGGGGAGTCTGCTACAGTACTGGTGGAGGCCGAGGAGGGAGGCGCACCTTACCATCTGGTGCGCCCATCGTGGAGGGCCTTCGGACTTTTGCGATGGAGCCGCTTGTGGGCGGCTGCCGCCGGCGGGGTCGCGGATGTGTGCGAAAGCGTTCCCGTAACCCCGTCACAAGGCGGCGAGGAGGAAGATAGGGGGGGTTTTTAGTGGGTATACCGTGGGTCTCATTAGCCTATACGGGAGTTCCACATTTCCCCCCCGGAAAAAAAGGTACTATTATGATTACTACTGTATTACTATAATTATTATTATTATTATTAGGTACATAACGATTATTTACTTACAGGTGCAGTCTGATTCAGTGTAATCGGATTAAATGTAATTAATCATGATTTCTATCAACCATTGTACCAACCAGTTGTTTATTACAACTAAATTAAATTATTGTTCGTAATAAATAAAACACGAACAACAAGATTCAATTTCGATTGAACGTACAGTGAGACTTCTAGGGTTGTTTTTGAGCATCAAATATACCGTCCGTGTAATATACTCTTGCTTACATTCGGTCATATAAGTGACTTGAGCGCTTTTGACATGTTCACAGGTTTTTCTTTCAGTGCTGAAAAAAAGAGTTTTTAAATTGAGTGTTTTTGGGAAGATTAACACCATGGAAAAGTCATAAACTTCGTAGGTATTTCTAGTGGAGTACGCTCTTGCCCTTCTCCAGAGGAGATCCGCTGAGAGCTCGGCAGTGGGCCACCACCCAATAGATTGAAGCCAATTTATTCTCATCATTCATTTTCATCACAACAGGTTCAGATTTCCTCAAATAATTCTAGTTTATAGGTCGTTTTGCCTCGCAAAGCACCAACATATTGGTGATAACTTTACTCTATCATCCCAAAATTGTAAAACTGTCTAACGTTGGCAGATACACCAATACTGACCACCCGCCATATCTTTACCTCTTGGATCTACTAATTTGTCGGATAGAACGGGGATTTACATACGGAGATATTCATACCAATTTCAACCCCCTACGATGAATTACATTTACCCCTCCATTAATTAAGTTAAGTTGGTTAATTCACAAAGGTAGGTATGAACCAAATACTGTCTGTAGAGGCATAACTAAGGTGACCATACGTCCCGCTTTGGGCGGAAATGACCCGCTTTTTGGCTGTCTGTCCCGCTGTCTCCCGCGAGATCAAAAAAATTCCGTACGCGTCCCGCTTTCACACAAAAAATGGTCAGTTTAGGCATAACTCTTATTAGCGTACACTTTTTTAATTGCCTAACTAGTCGACAAAGGAGTTAAATAAGTGGCCATCGTCGGTGGTCGTCAGCAACGCCAAAGGATACACCCATGCGAGAGAAAGAAAGAAAAATTTCGTACTCACCCGTGATTACAAATTTCAGTTTCGATGAATTGAAGCGGTCTTGATTTTGGATTCAGCACGTAATATTCTTCATTGTCAATTTTGACACCCTGAGGAAATATTTTCTGAAAAAATAACAGTAGGTACCTACATTATTGTAAAATGGTCCACAATTTAAGTAAGGGGCCGTCCATTAATCACGTGAGGCTTGAAAGGGGGGGGAGGGGTTTGACAAAAATCACGAAAATATCACGAAGGGGGAGGGGGGGTGTAGTAAGATATCACGTGTATTTATTTTTTCGTCAAACGCGCGATTTTTAAATAGAAAAGCAGCGTGTAGTGTGACTTTGACTTGCCGTCGCCAGGCAACGAGCGAAGGCCTCACTTGCCGCCACCGACTGCCCGGCTCGGCATGTTTTGGATTAAAACAATGTCGAAAGTAGGTGATCTTTATAAAGACCTTTTTGCAGAGTATAAGAAAGGAAAAATACACGTGATGTTGGGGGAGGGGGGGGGGGGTAGTCTTAAACCTCACTACATATCACCAAGGGGGAGGGGGGGGGTTAAAAAATGACAAAAAAAGGTCACGTGATTAATGGACGGCCCCTAAGTAAAACAACTTAGTTCGGTACACTATAAGTTGGTAATTTTAACAACTGCACACAAACATTGTATACAAATAAATTGAAATTCATCATCATTACATACCCTGCCTGCGAAGCGAGAGGTCCTAGGTTCGATTCCCGGCCGGGGCAGATATTTATGTGTCAAATAAATATTTGTACTCGGATCATGAGTGTTATTATTATGTGTCGTCCATGCCACCCGTGACACAAGTAAAAACCTCCTGCTTGTTTACTACTGGGCTCAAGTCTCCTCATAATGAGGGACAAAGAAAAAGAGGGGCAAAATTGCAAAATAATATTCATAATAAGGTACTTTAAAAAATCTTTGTAGATACCTACCGAGCTAAGACCTAAGTAAAAAATTGTGACTTATTAAGTTATCATTTTATTACTTAATTAATTATATTATTATTAACTAAATATGTATTAACAATTATCGGAAATAAGTTGTTTAATTTTCTACAATAGATTTTTCCGTTTTCTTTCAAACTTCATACTCAATCGGAGGCAAAAAAATCTATAATAATTGCTATGAAACTTTTTATTATATGTTTAATAATTATATCATAATGAACATTTAGTATGTTTTCGTTGATTGTAAACAAGTATAAAAATAAATCTATCTAAAATTTACCCACCCTAATTTAAAATAATGTTCCTAAAAAGGTACACTACCAATTAAAGAGTGTTCTTAAAACTTACCCGTATTGTTGATGAACAGAGATTGGTGTAGTTTTTGTTGTTGTCTTGGAATTTTTGTGATTGGGATAAGTACAGGAACTGATCATTGCTTAGAGATAATTTTATTTGTCGCCTTTCCAACTGTAAAGAGAAATACATAACATAGGTACATTGTGTTGTTAAATTCAAAAATTTTTAGGCTTCTAAACTACCACGATCAAATCTGTGTTGCATAGTAGCATGGAGTATATAGCTCGAAGGAGGGTCATCTCATATGAAGGGAAACTTGAAAAAGTGTCCAAATGTTTACTGTTAATCTAACATTATAACAAAAAAATAACCGACTTCAAATGAAGTACATTGTACTTTTGACATGGATGCCATTGTCAGATCTCGCTCAAATTTATGTGGGACTACACGACAAGTACAAGCTTTCGATTAAAAAAAGAATCATCGAAATCGGTTGGCGCGATATTGACTTATTCGTCCATTTATCACGCACATACTTAATGCAAATTTAAGACTTATATGATTTTGACATGGATACCATTGTCAGACCTCGTTCAAATTTATGTGAAACTACAGGACAAGCACCAGCTTTCGATTAAAAAAAGAATCATCAAAATCGGTTCACCCAGTCCAAAGTTCTGAGGAAACAAACATAAAAAAAATACAGTCGAATTGAGAACCTCCTCCTTTTTTTGAAGTCGGTTAAAAATAGAACCTCTATTTTCCTATATAGATGAACGACACAATTTTTTTTTCAATTAGAACTGGTAGTTCCTGAGATTAGCGCGTCCAATCAAACAAACTGCACTTTTATAATATTATATCAGTATCGACGAAAACAAAAAAAGAAGAATATTATGTAAACTTGAAAACTTACCTCAGCAAGCAGTTCATCAGCGATTGTTTCCGGGTAACCGCGGACATTATCTTGCCACTCTATTCCACTTGCGGTCTCCAGAAAATTTGTATTATAAGGGACTGCAGTTGAAGCTGCAATCTAAATTAGAGAGGCGAAAAATAAATACCTCCATTTTTACAATTCCTTACCTAAAATGGTAGGCCCATTTTTACTTTACCATGATGTTACTTAGTTTACCGCTTTTCAGTAAACGTGTCAATTTAGTGATGTGTGTTTTTAACACAGAAAAACCTTATGAGATAATAATTTTTTCCCAGGGTCCTCTGCTGGAGCTGCTATTTACCGTGTCAATCAATGGGTCCTTAGAAAAAATACAAGAAAGAAAATGGAGATTCAATTGTCCCGACGCCATTCAGAGGAAAAATAAATGACAATCTCATCGATGTAAAACATTCGAAGTATGACTGAATCTTTTATGTCTCCTTTTTTGACTGTTAACGTATCAGTGACGCTTGCTTGATTTCTTTGGTAATAGTGATGTCCATGGCCGATAATAGCCACATACCATCTGGTGGATCGTCAGCTCGTTTGCCGGCCATTTCTATAAAAAGAAGAACGATTCTGTTATCTGTCTGCAATTCGGTTGGTAAGCACGTTAAGCCCTCGGTCCCAGTTGTTAACATAGAAGTTACAAGTCAAGTCGAAGGTTTAGGGTTCACTTGGCCATTGCACACTGGAGCAAAGAGAAATTACGTCAACAAATACATGTCCTGCAATAGAGGCAGCATAAGAGGCAATTAAAAGATAAAAGAAACCTTACCAGGAACAATAGACCCAGGAACAGACCGGCGTTCGTCATTGTCACCACGTACAACTATATTGATTTGAGCTACAGTTTTAATTTTATTATATATCCCCACAAACATGTTTTCCCTGTACTGTCCCGTCCACACGTATTAAGTAGATAAGTAGTTAACTAAAATTTAAGTAAATTTTAAGTGAATTAATACGTGTGAACGGACATTTTAGTAGATAAGTAGATAAGTAATTTAGTACACAAGTAAATAAGTAATTTAGAAATTTTTCTATTTTTCTGTTAAGTAGGTGGGCGGGGCTTATCACTTAACACGTTTGGACGGGCACTTTTTACTTAAAATTTACTAAAATGGTTAAGTAATTAAGTAGGTCACGAGGAAGTCGTAAACTTCTTTGCGTTGTTGATCATCAGTTTTTAGTAAACCAAAGGACTAGGGAATGCAATCTCGATCGAGAACGAGATCTCGCGAGATCTCGGCCTTTTTTAGCGAGATTGATCTCGGACGAAAAACAGGGCGAGATCTCGCGAGATTAACGAGATTGCACTCAAGCATAAAATCGTCTTAAGGTCGTAGCTGACTTATACGACACCGCTCCCATCCAACCGAAGTATGAGAATTCAAATATAAACTTAAAATCGTGCTCTGTAGGTACAACTATTGAGTGGCAAGGTTGCGGTTAGCTTGCTTCCCGCGCGCGGGCTGCTAATTTTTGTTGTTACTGTAAAGTGCACCTACAGAGCACGATTTTAAGTTTATATTTGAATTCTCATACTTCGGTTGGATGGGAGCGGTGTCGTATAAGTCAGCTACGACCTTTATTCGAAGCGCGGACTGACACGGACGGAGCTGCGATTTGTCGGATTCGTTCGGTGCGCGGGAGGCGGAACAAATCTTTCATTTGATTGCTATATTTTGTTAATTAATCTCTAATATCTAATTGATCTACTGAGTAGATATAGTTTTATTTAATCGATAATAAGTCAACTCTACTTAGCTAATTAGTTTATTTTTTTTTACTTCTCGTTATTTTGTTTGTTATAAAATAACTGTTTTATTACTAAAAGATTTTTGATTGATATTAGAAGAGAAGACTGGTAGTTTATTTCATTTGTTATTGATAGCTACGTACGTCAAAGTTTACTAGTAAGAAGTTTATTAAAAAATTATAGACAGATACGTCAAACAATGTTTGGTACATAAAAGTCTATTGAAAAAAATCATGAAAATAAATGTTTATCTTGTAATACTTACAATTTTTATTATTTTTTTCCTAATTTATTTAAATGTAGTGATTATTTGCAAAGAAAACACACAAAACTGCCAATCTCGCGAGATCTCGAAATTGGCGAGATCTCGCAGTATTGTTATTCATAATCTCGCGAGATCTCGCTTGAGCCCCAATCTCGCGAGATTTGCATTCCCTACAAAGGACATGCAAGATTTATTTTAATTTAAGATATTATATGAATATTTTAATTTATTTTTATTATTTTAATGTTTAATTCTTAAAATGTATTATAATTTCTACCAATGCTCATACTGCATACATTCTGCCTTATTTTATTCCTATATGGTATCTATCCCTTTTTTCATTTTAATTTTTACCCACGACGGACGGAACGATACGAAGGCGGTATATGCATTAGGGGTTAGAGGTTGTTTGTTTGTTAGTTTGTATGTATGTATATTACCGTTTTTATGAAAACTACTGTGCCGATTTCATTGCAGTTTTTTGCATTCAAAAGGTATCACTAAAGAGCGGGCTTATAATTATATGTTTTATGGCGGTAGGCCACCAGAGGGCGCTGCAGTAGCCTGATACGGGGGTTTTTTCAAATTTTTATTTTTATGCTTTGCTGTCTGTACCTACACGCTGCTAACTATTCCAATTTTTAACCGACTTCAAAAAAAGGTGGAGGTTTTCAATTCGACTGTATTTTTTTTTATGTTTGTTAACTCAGAACTTTGGACTGGATGAACCGATTTTGATGATTTTTGTTTTAATCGAAAGCTGGTGCTTGTCGTGTAGTCCCACATAAATTTGATCGAGATCTGACTATGGCATCCATGTCAAAAGCATATGTCTTAAATTTGCATTAAGTATGTGCACGATAAATGGACGAATAACTCAATATCCAACCGATTTCGACGATTCTTTTTTTATTGGATTTACTTCATTTGAAGTCGGTTATTTTTTTGTTAAAATTAAATACAGCCGTATTGGGGTGGCTTAGAATACTAACCCGAATCCCACGCCGGAAGGATGTCGTAAAAGGCGACTAAATCCGGCCCGCTGGTGGTAGGGCCCTCGGAGGGATTATATTAGTAGTATTGATTTTAATTGTTAATTAATACCATTATTACTATTATTATTTCTCCAGGGGTTCACCTGGATAGCTACCACCCTCTAGCATGAGTCAGCTGCCAAACGACTCGTGTTCCGGCTGGGGGCTTGAGAGCCAGTTCTTTCTTTCTTTTTCTTCTTTCTTTCTTGGCCGGCTACGCATCGGTGATGCCTTTGGTGTTACTGATGTTCATGGGCGGCGATAGCCACTTACCATCAGGTGGATCGTCAGCTCGTTTGCCGGCTATTTCCATAAAAAAAATTAGATTATTTGTAAATTGTAATACGCTTATACATACACACCCTCGCGGTAGGTTTTTACCTGTGTTGCGGGTGGCATAGATGACACATATAACACATCTCAATAACACCCATGACCCGAGTACAAATATTTAACTGTCTCATAATTTAATATCTGCCCCGGCCGGGAATCGAACCCGGGAATCTAATCACTTCGCAGGCAGGATCGCTCTCACTACCAACTAGGGTACATTTAATTTCTACTTAGAAAAGCAAGTATAATTATCCAAATTCCGAATAAAACAATCAGGACGCATTTTTATTAGTACAACATTAATTATGAAAGTTACACGTCTTATTTTGAAGTGCGCTGTTTACAAAAAAAATATCCTTTCTCCAAATTAATTAAATACGTCGTATATATGCACACCAATAAGTGGCACTTTCATTGGTCCAATTGGACCAAGGCTACCACAAAGTATGTATTTTATTTTTAACTTATTAACTTCATTCAATGTTTCACTAATAACAAATTTCAGTATGGAATTCATGAGTTCTTTTCGGTCTTCCATCTTTATTTTTGAATGCACTTATCTACTTAACAGCTTTACTAAATTGTTACGTTTGGACACGCACTTAAAATTATTCACTTAAAATTTAGTTAAAATTTACTTATCTACTTATCTACTTAATACATGTGGACGCAACATACTATCGCTTTTACTGATGTAGCTACCTGCATTTGTAACCCATGTTCGGCATGACTTAATTAGTACAATATTTTACATTATGTAATTTCCCAGGAAAACGTAATTAAATAATATTATATGTATATTAACAAGTAATTATGTAACCACACAGGGAAAGAGGACAATATTAAGGATTTCTGATAGCAATTATCTGAATACTATGGAAAATACCCATTGATAGCATTGAAGTATTATTACTAGCGTATATGTAGAACAGACACCGCGAACACCATGTATGTCCCAATGCATTGGCGCCACGTGGCTTCAATCTTCAATGGATTCGTTCGATTTTGAAAGGTGAACCGGGGCTAAACTTTGAAAATCGAACCTCCCGGGCGTGACACGCATTTTGTTCGAGATGTCTGTTCTATGACATTTATGACATTTTATGACATTTCTGTCCTTACTCATAGCTATCCCATCCATTCATCCATCAGCTCTTGGAAGTCTACTGCTGGAGATAGGCCTCCCCTAATTTGCGCTACGTTGACCGGTCCTGAACCTTCTGAATCCAGTGGATGCCCGTTGTCTTCTTCATGTCGTCAGTCCACCTGGTCCGTGGGCGTCCTATGCTCCTATTCGTAGTAGTAGTATGGTGCAGTTGTTCAGTCTTACTTTTAACAACATTCTGAACTACTGGGCTTGTTTTTTTATTTTTATTTCATTTTGCTCAGTCAGTTTCTTTTTTAATTAATTTTGTAACAAGAAATTTTCTAAGTCGATGATCACTCGTACTGCATACCCTATTAAGCCGGCAATTAACGATTCTTACGGTTACCAGATATAAGAGACACGACTCACGATTCACTACTCACGATAGGATGCTTCGGTCGTGTTCTAATCTCACAGTCAATATTCCAGCACATAGTAGCGATTTTTTCCATTACTCATTCATTGTACAGGCATCGTTACTCTGGAACTCCTTACCCGTGGAGTTGAGGAAGGCTCCCAGCAGGTTCTCCTTTAAGAAACGTCTTCGTCAGCATTTTTTAAGCTCTGACTGATTTCGTCTTTTTTTATTTACTGCATTATGTGCAAAGTATACATACAAAGTATATATGTATATTATATGTATATTTATGTATATATAAGTATATATATTGATATTGATATCGTTACATAAATATTTATGTTTTGTGTTATTAATTATTTATGTTTTGTATTATTAATTTATGTATAATATTAGTATGTATAATATGAGTAATATGTTTACTTTTGTGTTATATTTATCGTATGTACATTTTTATGATGCATTATTTCCATTAAGTACACAAACTTTTGTTTTGTGTTCTTTTTTTTTTTTTTTCTCTCTCTCTTTTTCTTCTTGTTTTAACACCTACTATCAGCTCTTTCCACATCCACCCAGGGTTGACTGGTGGACAATGCCATTAGGCATTAAGTTTTACCCTTTGTTACTTAATTTAAGAGGTGACATAAATTTAAATAAATAAATAAATAAATAAATAAGAGAGCAGCTTCACTCAATAATAGTAACATTAGAACTCATCATTGTAATGATAATTAAATTATATGTAAGATTATATTCTTCTATACCTATCTATATAATATTAGGTATACTTGTATAGGTACTTATTTATAAATTCAAAAATTCAAAATAATATATTCATATAGGGATTACTTATGCACGTCATTTTTTGGCTTTTCGGAAAGGTGCTCTGTCATGGAGGAGAAGAAAAGCTTAAAGAAACCCCTCAGCACATCTTTTAAGAATAAAAATACATCACTAACTTGTACGGAACTGGTAGCAGAGCTGGTCATTTCCATGCGTCATTGTCATTTAAATACTGATCTACAATAGGTATAGTAATCTTTGCCTAAGAGTTGAGATTTTACATGTTTCTTAAACAATTCCACTGGCAATACAAGTCACATATTAACTTCGGGATTTTATTATAGAATTGTACAACAAGCCCCATATAAGATCGCTGCACTTTACAAAGTTATTAATTGGTGCATTCTTTTTGTTTGGCGATTATGAATATCCCAATTTTGTTTATACGCGCTTATATTATTCCGTATAAAAACTACATTACTGTAAATATACTGTGAAGCTACTGTAAGTATCTATACCTATTTCTTTGAACTTTTCACGCAAAGTTTCCCGAGACCTAAGTTTATAAATGGCCCTAATAGCTCTTTTTTGTAGTATGAAAATTTTTTCTATACTGGCTGCTTTGCCCCACAGCAAGATGGCATAAGGCAAAATACTGTGGAAATATGCAAAATACACCATCCTAGCAGTTTCGACGTCAGTATACTGCCTTATTTTTCTAACATCATAAGCAGCCCTACCGAGTTTATTCGCGAGATTTGTTATATGTGGACACCATTGAAGTTTATTATCTAAGGTCACTCCTAATAAGACGGTGGATTCCTCCATATTCAATGTTTCGTTATTTAGTTTAAGAGATCTCTATACATTTAGTTTTTTTTTGCATTTAATAGTAAATTGTAAATAGTGAATCAATGCGAGACATATGAAAGAGCATCATTCATGTCGTCAAAATTTTCTTTTTTCCTATCATACTTAAATATTAATGATGTATCATCAGCAAATATCACAATATCCGCTTGTTTTTTAAGAAAGAAAGAAAGAAAGAAAAAGCATTTATTCGAAGGAGCAAAGCACAAACAAAATGTAAGATTCTCACACCCATATTCACAAAAAACAAGCAAAGATAAAGAAGTGTTTAAACTCTGAGTTATGAAAAACGACAAAACGCAAGAAAATACATCCATCATAAAACAGGTTATTAAAATTTTATGAATAAGGCTATAAGACCATTAATCATAAAAAAAAGAAAAAACAGTACAGTACAGTTTTACATAATAAGAGGTAAATCATTAATGTATACTTGGAAAATAACAGGACCCAAGATTGAGCCCCATGGTACACCCATCACCGCCAGTGACCCCGATGACTTAATGTCATTTATGCTAACTTTTTGTATTCTATCACTCAAATAAGATGCGATCAATCTAAGAGCCTTATTTTTTATGCCGCAGTGACCAAGTTTTAACAGCAAAGTTTCGTGCTCAACACAATCAATTGTTTTAGATAAGTCACAAAATACATCTATGGCATTTTGTGACGCCTCCCATGCTTCAAATATGCTTTAAGCCCCTGCATCTGTTGTACTACGGCCTTTAGTAAAACCGTATTGCTCGGGGTGTAATAATGTATTATTGCTGAAGTGGTCTAGCAATTGAATCAATATTATTTTTTCAAAAATCTTACTAAGTGTTGGTAATACAGACAGTCTATAGTTATTAAGATTAGATCTTTCACCTGTCTTAAAACGTGGTATAATTTTGCTGCATTTCATAAGATCTGGAAAGATACCTAGATCTATACATTTTTTAAATACTACGTCTAAAAATGGAGCTATAATATGCTGTATTATTTTTACTGAGATGTCCCACAAATCACCCGTATTCTTTACCTTCAGAGACTGAAATGCTTTAATTATGTCTCTGGTGGTAATATGTTTAAATTGAAATAAAATATTACATTCGTTTACATTATCTTTTAATATAGAAAATGCTTCGGTCGGAGAAGAAGCTAGAGCACTGGTTAATGTTACTGGAATATTACGGAAATGATTTTCAAATACACTTGCCACGTCTTTATCAGCAGTAATTATTTTTTCATTAATTTTTAATTCGTAACTGAAGTCACAGGATTTTTGTTACCAATAAGGCCATAAGGCAATAAGGCCACAGGGCAATAAGGCCATATAAATCCTAATAAGGCTGGAATATTAAACTTTCCTTATTATGTAGTTGTTCTTGTTCATGAACTTATTAATTTCAGTAACGTGATAATGTTTGTCGTTAGGGAAAATAGCTGAAATATCACATAATATAAAATCCCATGCACTCAGCGGGACTCATTTAGTATCGCTGTATCGAGGTAGCCTGAGCAAAATTGATATGGCTCGACTGTCGCTGTTGTTCGTCATTTGGCTGGTATGTTATATTTCTATTAATTTTTGTTATACTTATATCATCTTAAGTAATCGTAGTCATGGCAAAACCTTGGGTTTAAATGGGCAATCGAACTAGACACTGCTTTTCTTGTTACTGTAATAGCTTATCATTTTCGTGCCCAACATTTTAAACTTGATTTTAAGTAAAGCAAAGCAAAGCAACAACCCATAATTGTCAGACTGCAGACTCGTGGTCTCCTCTCACAATGTGAGGGGTATAAGCCATAGTCTACCACGCTGGCCAAGTGTGAATTGGTAGACACACAACTTCTAGAACTCTCCGGTGTGCAGGTTTCCTTACGTTGTTTTTCCTTCACCGAAGTATGTGATATTTAACTTATAATACGCACATAATATTTGAAAGTTAGAGGTGCGTGCCAAATTTTGAACTTGGGCCCCTTCGTTTGGGAGACCAACGTTCTAACCACTAGGCTATCACTGCTATGATATTGATTTTAAGTAGATCTTATAAAATGATGTCAAAAATGCAACTGATTTATTTCTATCAGCTCTAGTTTATGAGATAGAAAAAAATGTATTTTTACAGAAATATCTATTTATTCTTACATTATACATCAAGAAATTGTCTTTTAAGTGATTTTCTCGAATGACATTGTTTTGGGCAATCACGCATAATTCTCCAATAGTAATCGGCCATTATATAAACGTCTCATCTGCCTTGACACCTATTCTCCATAGATTTTATATCTTAATGGAAGAGTTCAAATTGTACTTTACTAAGATCTCCTAAATTATGTTGAAAGTGATATATGTGGCTATGGAGGTAATGCACTTTCATACTATTATTACAGCCTAAATTTTTGAAACAAGCAGCATTTCCTCAACTATATAGTTGTCAGCCTTGTAATTTCCGAGAAACTTTTGTAAAACCGTTACTTGACGTATTTGAAGTGCATCAAAAATGCCGGCTTTTAATTTATCAGTACTTAATCCTGAAAATTTCTGAAAAATAAACTGAAAACATTGACCATTTCTATCCAGAGCTTTAACGAATTGCTTCATTACCCCTCACTTTATGTGCAAGGGAGGAAGAATGAATTTTTTCTCGTGGAACTACACGCTCATTTTTTTAATTAATTTTTGAAGTGAAACTTCTTTAGAATCGTTAGTGATTTGAAACCGGATGCAACGACAGGTAAGATAATATAACCGCTAATTTCAGCTTGGAAATTAAATTCTTCGTAGCTCAATGGTCAGGACTTAGATACACAATTCCTGATGCGCAGGTTCGCGTCTCACAGTATTTTTTGAAGTGAAACTTCTTTAGAATCGTTAGTGATTTGAAACCGGATGCAACGACAGGTAAGATAATATAACCGCTAATTTCAGCTTGGGAATTAAATTCTTCGTAGCTCAATGGTCAGGACTTAGATACACAATTCCTGATGCGCAGGTTCGCGTCTCACAGTATTTTTTTTTTTAGTTTTATTTTTTTTTAGTTTTATTTTTATACTGTTTTTAAATACTTTCAAATGCTATTTTAAATATTTTCAAAGAATTTATCAACAAAAAATAAGAATTTCATTCTTTCATTCTGTCGATCGGACCTACCGATTATACAGACAGTAAAAATGCTAAGTTGTATTCATAGATGGCGCTTCGATTTATTGCTTTAAGATTCGATTTATTGCTTTTTCATGAAACCAAAATTTTGGAAAGTTTCACTTCTACCACGTGTGAATTGCACACATTTTCTTTTTTTTTATTTATTTTACCAACAACAAAACTATGTCTCAAAGGCCGATTTTTTTGTGTCCAATGACTTGTTTGGCTTAACTATCCCAGAGACAAATGTAGCAAGAATACTTTGTATAATCACTTTGTTGACCCAACAAAAAATTAATCATCTTCAAGTAGATGCAGATCACCCAGTTATAATCAACATATTTAATCTATACAATATAAAAGACAAAAGTGATTGACTGATGTAGCAACGCACAGGCCAAACCCTTACACGGCTATATAGAAAGTTAAAATTTCGCACACGTATTCTTTTTATGACGTAGGCATCCACTAAGGAAGGATTATTCAAAATTCAACTCCAAGGGGGTGAAATAGGGGTTAAAAGTTTATATGTTGCGGAACAACGTCTGCCGGGTCAGCTAGACTTCTATAAAAGAACTAAAATTACCTCATCTTCTTCTTTTATACATGTAGAACTACATTTTATACATGTCCAACTACCCACTAAATATATGTATTATTATTATTATTATATTATCACACATTTTTTATAACCTTGTACCATGTTATTTTCCATGGCGAAATAAATGTTTCTTTCTTTCTTTCTTTCTTTCTAGAATGAGCTATTGGAATAGAAGCATACCTACTTATTGTCGTTACGTAAAAGGACCGCTTTGAGACTTTTTTTACTATTGTCCATAAAGAGCACTTATTCATTCAATTGCCAGATAGGTCTTTAGGCCCATGAACGTCAGCAAGCTACTCACGTCAAGTCACTACAATCAATGAACTAATATAGTAGTATATTCGTTCAGTGAATACAATATACAAAACTTTCATCAAATAACAATTGCCATAAGTTTTGTTCTCTCGTGCGATATGAAGTAATCTTTACGTACAAAGGCAATTTTTTCTTTTAATATTGATGCTAGCAACTCAGTACCTACGCTCTTTTGAAAGTTCTAAGAACATCATACAACTGTAAGTTATAAGCAGAGTTATTCAATCTTTAATTTGTTATTTAAACCATACTTTTTTAAATTTGTGTGAAATGTTACCGATGCTCATTATCCTTCTTATACTTATTATATGCAAATGTGACAGTTTATAGGGATGTTACTCTTTCACGCAAAAACTACCTACTATATGGATTATCATAGAATTTAGCATACATGTGGACCTGGAATAAGGCTCAGGGTTCTTATTATCGCGTATTAGGGCAAGGCTGCAGGCAGAGCGATAGTTTAATATATTTATTTATTAAAATCACACTACATCTAACATTACAGGTGTCCCCAATTCGATAGAGTAGTTAAAAATTATGCAAATTATAACCAAAACATACCACTATCCAATGTCAACATTAAATTACATATGTATGTCAGTATTACATGTCTAGGTATCTTATCCACGTTGTTTATCACAACTGTTACAAAACCATTCATTATATTTGGCTTTATGATGATGAAGATGGTTCTTTTTGAACAGAATATTGATTGATACTAAAGATGACATACCTAACTATACATTTTTGTTTTCAGGTTTATTTTAAACCCACACAACAAGGAAATTTAGGTGAGTAGTTTTTTTAACTCATAGAGTCCTGGTCAGGAATATTAATGTTTCTAAAATCTAATGAAGCAGTTTCAGTGTTCATCAAAATCGGCCCCGAGGCTCCTTTGACCATTTTTCGATATTCTTCGTAGATTCAACGAACGAACAATTTAACGAATTATATGACTAATTCATTGTATGAAAATACAATTATACTACCTTTATTACCTCACTATTAATACCTACTTACTGTTAATTAGTTTTTAAGTCTATATTTTTGTATGTATGTTAGTCTGTAAGGTATTTATGTTATGGGCCTCGATGCCTGAAATAAAGATTTATTATTATTATTATTATTATTATTAATTACCTACCTAATATTGTGCTTTAAAGAAGGTTTTTATTTTAGTTAATTATATTAGGTAGGGCTTACCTACTCAATTGTTTTTCTCATTTTCGCAATGTTGTCGTTTTACAAATGCCACAGCGCATTGTCAGCTGTTCAGCGCAATGTTACCCAGGTTGTATCACTTTGAGCGTTTTCGGTCTTGTTTACCCAAGTTGATGGCCGTACTATTACGTACTATAGTACGATAGGCTAGTTTTTGTAGAATCAGTCAGTTAAGAAATAAATAATAAGTACGTATATATATAGTAAGTTTAGTATTGCTTAACAACGCCATCTGCTTTAGCTTTAGTGTAGCTACTCGCCAATAGATGTCAGGAAGAGTCTATTGTAGCCGTTTTTCATTGCCTGAAAACACGGATAAAACGACATTTTTTAAAAATGAATCCTAGCTAGATCAATTTATTGCCCCCGAAATCCCCTGCATACTAAATTTCATGAAAATCGTTGGACCCATTTCCGAGATTCAGAAAATATTATTTAAATATATACATACAAGAATTGCTGGTTTAAAGGTATTATTTAATTATATTATATTAGATAATAATAATAAGGCCAATTTTTATTATAGATGAATCTCATCTTGCTGTGATTGGATCTAATAGTAATCCGAAAACTATGTTTATCAACGAGAGCGTACCAAAAGAATGCGAGGAACTGGGGCTTTGCGAGAACTCCAAACAATATCCCAAAGAGCTTGTTAGAAAACTTATTAAAGAGGTAAGTACATGTACCTACATCTTACAATCATACATTGTCATGCGACGAAAGCTTCTTCTTTCATTTAATTTTGTAAAAAGGCACTGTTAAAAGTCGGAAGTAAAACAATACAGACCAAGACGTGGTCTGTCTGTATTATACATTGTATTGTATTATGAAGTCATAATAAGTGCTGGCACTGACTCTTGAAACAATAAGAAAGAAAAATATAAAGCATAAGCATAATAAGCCTTCGTAACCCAGGGGCTTGTGTCGTTGACCGAGTTAAGCAACAGTATGCGTGGTCAATATTTGGATGCGTGGTCGCTGGTGTCAAAAAATTCTTTAGCATTTCCAGAGGGCACGTAGAGCCGTAGGTCCCGATATTATCGCAATTTTATATGTAAATTTATACATGTTGTTATATATTATATGTATATTTATGTATTATATGTTATTATATGTTATTTATGTATATATATGTTATGTATGTATGTACTTTTATTTACATTTATAGTTATGTTTATTATATTTAAATAAGTATTACTTGTTTTTACTATGTGCACGCTATCTACCTTTCTTTCACTTCTCTAGTCGCAGGTTTTCTGGAAGAAATTTCGTTGGAGATAAGCAGTACCTTTGTACATTATTTCCTCAATTGTTTTCATATAATTGTTTATGTATACATAAAGAATAAATAAATAAATAAGAGCCGGTAAGCCATGTCACAGGCCTTCGGGTGGCATGAAAAACTTCCGACGCTTGGGTTGTCTAGTAACTCCTATACCAATCTCAATGAAGTAGCGTGGTGGGAAATGCTCTAGGCCTCTTCAACGAGGAGTTCTAATATTTTTTTTTGTGAAGATGGTGTCTTTATCACGCGTGTATTTCAGTTGGAGGAAGCAAATATTACCTTGGACTCTGATTTGGAAGACAAGACCATCAAGACCAAGGTACACCACCACCACCAGGTAGGTTACATCTAAGACCAAGGTAACGATTGACATTGTGTCATTTTAGTTATGTTAATAGTTAAGAAGAGAGCAGTGAACTGACTTACTAGTTATGTAAATAATTGACAGACGACTTGTAAATATTAACCATCGCATATGGCCATCAGTAGGGATGCACGATATACATTGAAGTTCGATGTAACACTCTATGTATAGTATGGAAAAATCGATTTAATCCGATGTTTTTTTAATACGTCAACATCGAGTAAGCATCGATGTTTTTTATTCGATATATCGAAGAGGCAATTAGGCCATTAGACTAATGTTGAAAAGCGTTTCCTAAGTTTTTGGACATAAAATTCACTGCCGATGACCTTTTTTTTTAGTCCCAACGCTACTAAAAATAAAAAAAAATCGATGTATAAAAACATCGATGTATTTTTTGAAACATCGATATTACATCGATGCCAAAAACATCGATGTTTTTTTCAATGTGCATCCCTAGCCATTAGTAACACCTAAAGCTGAACGCACATATATCCGCATCGTCCGCAGCGGAGGCTCCGTATGCGGATACCCTCGCACATATGTCCGGATTCGCCGTACGGATTTTTTAGTATTGCCAACAATTTTAGCAGTTTTTTCCAACCTCTAGTGAAAAACAGTGCGATGTCATTCGTTTATACCCACTCGTCTTGGTTAGTAGTCCTGTTGACAATACTAGTAGGAAAAAATCCCACTAGTTCTGTGTCAATTTATTTCCGTGTATAGGTATAGTTTAGGTATGGTGTATTAAGATACAGGCCAAGGCTTAGTTTAGACACCAGATCTCCCACAGATTACTTAGCACTTACATTATCTTTTCCTTTTATTCATATTTTAAAATGTTACCTGAATGTAATTTGAGGATGAGATGAAATAAAGATTTTTGTATTGTATTGTATTGTATAGTTTGCTATCAATCGTCAAGTATTGGCCATTAAATGTATATTAGTTCATAGTTTTCATAAACTTCATAATAATATATTCCTTTATTCAACTGACAGTTGTCAGACTCAGATTCTCAGATTGCAAAAGCAAAATATTAAGACTGATGCAGCTATGGAAAAAACTGTTATAATAGCGTGCGCATTGGAAGAGGAAGAAGAAAATGAAATTCGAAAAAAAGAAGATTCTGGGCTCATGACATCAATTTGAAAAGGCAGTTAGTTGAATGGCAAATTCTATACGTTATTTCCCGGCTTTGTGGATGATGATCAATGAACCTAGATAATTGAAAACTTTAATTTGTAACTTTAATTTGCGGGAAATTAAAACACATAATACTCATTATTTCTTTTTAGTTTTCGACTTTGTCTCATATTTCAATAACGTAGTTAGTTATCGCAGTTTGAGGAACACCATTCGGAATCTCGAATGTCCGAAAACAATTATATATAGGCATAAACGAAGGCGACATCTCCTCACAGGATTCGTTTACTATGAAACGTTTCTCCTAATGCGTTGTGAAAAGCATCGTGGCATGGCATATACATCATTGTTTTCGGACATTCGAGATTCCGAATGGTTTTCCTCAAACTGCGATAACTAACTACGTTATTGAAATATGAGACAAAGTCGAAAACTAATAAAAAAATAATAAGTATCGTGTGTGTGTGTGGAAATGAAATTTTCCTCAAATTCAAGTTACAAATTAAAGTTTTCAATTATCTAGGTTTATTGACCATCATCCACCAAGCCGGGAAATAACGTATAGAATTTGCCATTCAACTAACTGCCTTTTCAAATTGATATTATGAACCTAAAATCTTCTTTTTTTTCGAATTTGACTTTCTTTGGCCAATATGCAGGCTACTACAACAATTTTTCCATAGCTGAATCAATCTTAATCGTCATCACCGTTTTTCACTAGAGGTTGGAAGAAACTGCAAAAATTGTTGGCAATACTAAAAAATCCGTATGGTGAATCCGGACATATGTGCGAGGGTATCCGCATACGGAGCGTCCGGGGCGGATGATGCGGATATATGTGCGATCAACATAAGGCATCATGGACGCGTTGATGTGCCATAAAAAGAACGGGGAACTGAAACGCTTAGAAACATTATGATAGATGGACCGGCTACTGAATTTCGAGATCTTTCTTTCGATTCTTTCTTAAAGCATAAGCATAATAAGCCTTCGTAACCCAGGGGCTTGTGTCATTGACCGAGTTAAGCAACAGTATGATGGTCAATATTTGGATGCGTGGTCGCTGGTGTCAAAAAATTCTTTAGCGTTTCCAGAGGGCACGTAGAGCCGTAGGTCCCGGTATTATCGCAATTTAAGAGTCGGTAAGCCATGTCATAGGCCTTCGGGTGGC
Source organism: Thymelicus lineola (assembly GCA_963932265.1). Classification (NCBI taxonomy): domain Eukaryota; kingdom Metazoa; phylum Arthropoda; class Insecta; order Lepidoptera; family Hesperiidae; genus Thymelicus; species Thymelicus lineola. Next base: position 2,180,115 of record OZ010688.1, on the reverse strand, counting down.
ATGAAAAACTTCCGACGCTTAGGTTGTCTAGTAACTCCTATACCAATCTTTAGCTTTAGGCCTCTTCAACGAGGAGTTCTAATTTTTTTTTTGAGAAGATGGTGTCTTTATCACGCGTGTATTTCAGTTGGAGGAACCAAATATTACCTGGGACGACGACGTATCGCAATTTGATTACCGACAAGGTTTTGGCAAATCATATGGTTTGTATAGCCATACACATAGCCATACACATAGCCATACAAATGGCCATAACCATCATTTTTTTGAAAGCTATGACGAATCATATCACAAATCATTTGTCAAAACAAACCCCTGTCCATCTGAGACCAAGGTAAGGATTGACATTGTGTCATTTAAGTTATGTTAATAGTTAAGAAGAGAGCAGTGAACTGACTTACTAGTTATGTAAATAATTGACAGACGACTTGTAAATATTAACCATCGCATATGGCCATCAGTAGGGATGCACGATATACATTGAAGTTCGATGTAACACTCTATGTAAAGTATGGAAATATCGATTTAATCCGATGTTTTTTAATACGTCAACATCGAGTAAGCACCGATGTTTTTTATTCGATATATCGAAGAGGCAATTAGACCATTAGACTAATGTTGAAAAGCGTTTCCTAAGTTTTTGGACATAAAATTCACTGCCGATGACCTTTTTTTAGTCCCAACGCTACTAAAAATAAAAAGAAATCGATGTATAAGAACATCGATGTATTTTTTGAAACATCGATGCCACTATGCTATGCATTGCATCGAAAAAAACAACGATGTTTTTTTCAATGTGCATCCCTAGCCATTAGTAACACCTAAGGCATCATGGACGCGTTGATGTGCCATAAAAAGAACGGGGAACTGAAACGCTTAGAAACATTATGATAGATGGACCGGCTAATGAATTTCGAGATCTTTCACTTGCACGGACATCATCTTGATTATTCTAGATCATTTTTGAACGGGAGACAAGAGTACTGACGACATAGGGTGCGCCACGGTCCAGTTAGTAATCGTTAGTATTTGTCCCACTCGAAGTTTTTCTCAGATGCGATGTTACCCTGAAAGATGATCGCCTCTTGTACGAGTATATGTAAACAGAAATAGGTGAAGCTGTGGTACTGCCCCAGGTTAACCAGGCATAATATGGCGTACTCTGCAATATGCTCAACAAATAAACTCAAAAAGAAATGCAACTTCGGATATTTTAATTAAGGACAAAATAGTTGGCATGAACTTAAGTTGGAATTCCAACTCACCCCATAGGTCATGTCCAATGTAATACTGTTCGCAAGTTGGATATTTCATGATATGTAATTATGTAATAATACTCATCATCAATCATTTTTTTAGAATATCGTACCGGTAATGATCCGAGCCCTGACGGATGGCCAGTGGTATTACTCATTGAAATCGGAACATATAATTCAGAAATATAAAGTAAAAATTTGTGCCACGACAAATTCTTCTGGGTAAGTTATTTTACACACTTCTTCAACCCATTAATGGCTCACTACTGAGTACGAATTTCTCCTACTGAGGAGGCCTAGAGCATACTCCACCACGCTCCTCCAGTGCGGATTGGTGGAGGGGTTAGTGGCAAACCCAAGTATCGGAAGTTTTTCATGCAGCGCAAGGTACTGCGACATCAACCGATACCGACTGACTTTACGACTTGACGTGCCATCGGAAGCACGGAAGAGCTCAAGAAATATTTGACACTAGCGGTCACCTATATAATTCCCGACCGTCCGCTATTGTTTAACTTTGTCGATCACTTATCGAGTTGCTATGAGCGCAATTATTTTACACATAACGGTGATAAAGTCGACGGCATCGACTAATTACCATCAGCCCCGTTTGCAAACGAGTTACATAAAACTATCGTTGAAATCATTAGTGTATTAAATGCCGCTATACATTTCTACTAACTATACAATAATAAAATATATTTTATATTTTTGCAGGACCTCCGACATGGCTTGCAATCGTGAGCTCATATTAAGCAACGAATACAAGTCACGGTGCATTCAGAAGTGGATGATACGGAAAAATATTGTTGTAAAGGATGGCAAAGCTCACACGATATTAGTTAACATACCAAGTTGTTGTAGCTGTGTAGCTGTCAATAAATAAGTACTATTATAAAATAAATATACTATGTACTGTGATAATCCCTATTATTATGATTTTAAGTTCCTTTCTTCGCAGAAACTAAATAATTATAAATGCAACAGTTATTCATGATGATTCATTAACTGCATTGACTATTGATGGATTAATTATCATTACATATTATAACCAAAGATGTTAATGACGTGAGACACAATAGTATTAACAAGTAACAGTAAACAGGAACAATATGTAAACCAGGCGCGAATCGTATTCGAATCCGCAAAGTACTTCATATTTCTGGACATGAGAAGCATTAGGTCGGATGTGTAAAATGCTAACTTTTCAGGAGAGCAAAAACATAATTGACAAACATTTTTTCTTCAGTATTATTGAACTATAAGTATTTCAGTCAGTATTCTTTTTTTAATATTTTGTAGGCAATAGTACCTTTTAATTTTTATTACAAGTATCACCCTAACTGTTAAAATGAGTTTAATACAATTTTTTATCTATTAAATTTTGGTACATCAGACTTTATGCCTGAAATATATTCATACAAAACATTATTATTACAACAATAAAATCCTATATTATGAAAAGACTTTATGCCTTTGTACCGATAAGCAACATTTTTTTAAGCATAATACTATATTTGAAGATACGTACTAAAATTTGAAATAAACTTTAGAGGCATAAATGCATATCTGCTGATGCTACCAGCGTATTAGGCCAAACATTTTTGATTCATAATAGCTTAAGTTGAAATACAGATCATAAAACTATTAATAATTTGGTGCATAAAGATTTAAGTAAATATAAATGCTTATGGCTCTCGGGTATTTGAAAAAGTCTGTATAACCGACATTATGCATGAGTGTATCTTTACAACGGTAAGAGATAGAGATACCACGGTCAGATCGTTGGAAAGAGAAATAAAAACATAAAATCGGTATACTAAAAAGTCATTTTCGTCGTATGTGCACATCCGACCTAATGATTCTTATGTCCAGATTTACGCCATAGACAATTCACTCTTGCCGCAAATTTTCATCACATAATAATAATTTTTATAAGGTATAATATATAAATACAATAAGAAAAGAAATATAACGGAACAGGACTTCCAAAGTAAAATTATTACACCTTATTAAAATGTTATTGATTAATATCCACATTATCCACGATATTTGTTCCTCGTAACTAAGAGTCCTGACTGATGATTATGCATGTGCACAGCTATAATAACAAATTTGAATTTTCATTGGGAATAATTATTAACAAGCTGCACTGATTGATAATGGCTATCCCATAGGGCTATTATGTCCATAAACGGCAATTCAGTCAATTTTATCATTCCGGAAGTTCAGCAAAATAATAATGTGATTAACATATTACTCATATTAGTAGTTGGTTTTATTAATAAATATGATCAATTTTACTATATAGTCTTGTTCGGAATAAAATGTGAAAACTTCTACTCGTAGAGTATAAGAAATAGACTAATAATATTCAGGAAAGGTCCATCTAAGGTTACAAAATACTGGAATTGCCTTAACAGTTTACTATTATACACTGTATCACTTTGTTACTTGCGAGTAAAATAACCAGACAGGCCACTTTAGACCAGCAAAAAATGAAACAACCAGGATACTACCTCGCCAACTTTGCATTTAAAATCAAATGGCCTCCAAGGCCTTGATCTAGCCGAACACATAAAAACCAAACCAATGTGCATTATTATCATCTGTACTTGGTTGTATGGTAAAACCATCTTCATTAGATTTCAGTCTCGTTAACAGGTACAGATATACTTTAGTCGTGTAAGAATCGAAACAGAAAATCATCGTACAAATGGCTTGTAAATAATAAACACTTTAGACTCATTATAAAGAAATCATTAAATTATATTTTATTCCCCATTGTTAGTAATTTAGTTTAGTAATACAATAATTGGTCCTTCGAGCCGGATCAAGGAAATCTTTGAAAGTCTATCACACGACCCTGGCAACACACGAGCAACAACTGGGCACTTTGAAGGGTTTCTCGAAGACCTCGTCTTTGGAGTTGAGGGCCACCATGTGACGGAACACGTATTTCTGCACGCACCGAGCATCGTAGCCCTGCTGGAAGACTGCTATTGGCGAGCAGGCGGCTTTGAATTGGCTGAAATTAAAAACATAAATAGTTTAAAAACTAAATATAGGCTTTTATAGCTTTTTTATGGAAATAGCCGGCAAACGAGCTGACAATCCACCTGATGGTAAGTGGCTATCGCCGCCCATGGACATCAGCAACACCAAAGGCATCACTGATGCGTTGCCGGCCAGGAAAGAAAGAAGAAAAAGAAAGAAAGAACTGGCTCTCAAGCCTTCACTTTCAATATACACATCACAAGCTTTCAATAATATTCTAAAGCAAAAAAAATGCGACTGTGTTGTGAAGCGTTAAGGAGTACCCTCGTCTTGAGCCAATCCTGAGTGTACGCACACAAACAGGGTGAGCTAAATAAAAGCGTTCCATGTGATAAATACCAATGTCGGACTGTCTTTGTTCTATAAATCAAAACTATACTTTTGTGTAACTTGAAGTAAAAGGGGGTTCGAGAATCTTATACTCAACGCACAAAATGTCCGCCCGTATCGTCACGTGCCGCATTTGTATGAAATCATAATTATGAAAGCCCGATGCGGTCGCTTATGTCTTAAGGTCGTAGCTCACTTACACGACACCGCTCCCACCCAACCAAAGTATGAGAATTCAAATATAAACTTAAAATCGTGCTCTGTAGGTGCACTTTACAGTAACAACAAAAATTAGCAGCCAGCGCGCGGTAAGCAAGCTTACCGCAACCTTGCCGCTCAATAGTTGTACCTACAGAGCACGATTTTAAGTTTATATTTGAATTCTCATACTTTGGTTGGGTGGGAGCGGTGTCGTGTAGATGGGCTACGACCTTTACACTAATCGGCACTGCCATACATCAACGTTTAAACAGTTCCGTCGATCGCCATGAATCATAAAACTCAATAATTATTTGTATTAAACACAACTGTTTCACCACAGATAAGTTAAATAATAATTCAGTGCCCTGCATTGTATTCGTAACTTACGTGCAAATTTCAACTCGAAACCTTTGCTGCGGATTGTCTTCGGTATTTATTACTCTATGCCATTTTTCATCAGCATCCATTGCATATTGTGGAACGTAAAGCTGTAAAAAGTTAGAATTTATGTTAATAACAATTTAAGTTGTAAAATTTACCAAAAGAAGCAAAATTATTGGTGATAGATAGAGGTCCCTAGCTAGACTCTATGTGACGCAATGACATCTATTCTAGGAAACTAGATATATCTTTATGAAAGCGCATTAATCTTTAAAGTGAATAAGATCACTTTCTAACATGGTTTTCGTGGCTATTTTGGGAAACAGTTGCCGATAAATAAAAGGTCGCACTGAAAACCAGTAGCCGTGGTTCGCCGCGGCATGATGCTGAGTGCGTACCTTTTTGTAGAGCACTGCTACTGCAACAGATTATGTCAATTTGTATAACGTAATTACTGTTTGAATTACATTTTGTAGCCTGTTGCATATTGCTTTACGAAATAAATAATTTCTTTCTTTCTTTCTATTACGCGTTCACTTCAAGTTTGCCCTCGTCGTAGGTATGTATTTTTAGGACCTCCCTAACAACAGTTCACAGTGTGGGGTAGGTCTCTTGTGTATTCTGTGGGGTGGGTAGACGAGAACAAAAAGTAAGTATGTAGCATTGAAGTATAATATTGTCATAGAACAGACATCTCGAACAAAATGTGTGTCCCGCCCGGGAGGTTCGATTTTCAAAATTGAGCCCCGGTTCTCCTTTCAAAATCGAACGAATCTATTGAAGATTGAAGCCACGTGGCGCCAATGCATTGGGACATACATGGTGTTCGCGGTGTCGGTTCTATACGCTAGTAATAATATTTCAATGGTATGTAGCGTATGTGGGGTAGGTATCTTAACACACAAATTAATTATGAAAATTTAATAAAATAATTAATTTGAAACTAAAATATTTCCTTATTCGTTTTAAGTTTCCAATTCTTTCAGTGGTCCCAGTTACTGATTATAATTTAGGTAGATACCTACCCAATATGTAGGTTTTACTGCTCTGTTTATACTTTAGGTATAGGGTTAGGGAAATAATGAGAGAACACGTCTTATTATAAAATAGGATTTATTTAAAAGTATTAGTCGAGCTTTTAGTTCCATAACGACTAAGAATGCCAAATTTTTCATAAAAAAATTATTCTTTTAATTATCTGTGTGTACTAAATAAATAAATAAATAAATAAAAATAACTACATAATAATACTTAAAAAACCGGGCAAGTGCGTGTCAGGCCAATGTAGGGTTCCAAAGTAGGTAAGTTTATCGACTATTACTCATTGACTACTTATGCTAACATAGCCGTGATAGGTTTGCTTGTAAATTCATCATAATATAGCCTATTTTTGAAAAAATTTTCACTTGTTCAACTCCAACCGTTTAGCCAGCAGGAGGGAGAAATATTTGACTCTAACCAAAATTAGCACTTATTTTGCAAACGGACCCGTAAACAATAACGGTATTACAAGATCCATAAAATTTTTGAAAGACCTTTTCAGCGATACCCCAGACTATTATAGGGTACGCGACGAATAAAAAATTCATTCTCACGTTACCTGTCTGTAGGTACCTTAAAAAAATGTTTTTCAATATTTTATTCTACAATTCTGAATTTTTGATAAATATGTATATCCATGCCAAATAACAGCTTTATAGCCCTACGGGTTTCGGCGTTTGCTTCGGACAGAAATACGACGGATGGACGGACAGACGGACGTACAGACATGACGAAACTATAAGGGTCCCGATTTTACTTCGTAAATTAAATTTATATGAAAGACATCGCTTAATATTTTATAAGTACCTACGTCGGTACCTTAAGTTTAACTTAAAATTAATTATAATAAATTACTAACAATAAGTATCTTAACATTAAGCTATTATTGAAGTAGGAACAATTAGGTACTACATGCTATAAGTAATTATTAATATGTAATATGTATAATTCCTAGTAGATACAATACCAAAAAATTACGTGCTCAGCTGATACCCCGCCCCATACAAGAAATATTTGGTACAGGAGTAAAACTTGGGTAAAATATAATACATTCAGGATAATTTTATATTTTTATCAATTATTATTTTATTTTCAATTTATTAACCTGTTTTATTTTATTAACACTGATTAATAGTCCTTGAACATGACATGACATGACAAAACCCTCAAACTTTCTGCCATATCATCTCATAATATATCTAATGATGACATTAGTTTAGTATATTTAATCCAATACATTTTACAGAAGGAATATACATATTATTATTATAAGAATAAATTGACCTGTACTCGTTCCAGCAAGTATGGCATCAAAAATAATTTAATTTAACTTAAGTTGGGCAACTGACTACCTACTGTACTATTATAATTACTACTGTATTACTATAATTATTATAATAATTATTATTATAATTAGGTACATAACGATTATTTACTTACAGGTGTAGTCTGATTCAGTGTAATCGGATTAAATGTAATTAATCATGATTTCTATCAACCATTGTACCAACAATAATTTAATTTAGTTGTTTATTATAAAACACGAACAACAAGATTCAATTTCGACTGGACGTTCAGTGAGATTTCTAGGAATGTTTTTGGGCATCAAATATACCGTCCGTGTAATATACTCTTGCTTACATTCGGTCATATAAGCGACTTGAGCGATTTCTACATGTTCACAGGTTTTTCCTTCAGTGCTGAAAAAAAGAGTTTTTAAATTGAGTGTTTTTGGGAAGATTAATACTATGGAAAAGTCATAAACTTCGTAGGTATTTCTAGTGGAGTATGCTCTTGCCCTCCTCCAGAGGAGAGATCCGCTGAGAGCTCAGCAGTGGGCCACCAATAGGTTGAAGCCAATTTATCCTCATCATTCATTTTCATCACAACAGCTTCAGATTTCCTCAAATAATTCTAGTTTATAGGTCGTTTTGCCTCGCACAGCGCCAACATATTGGTGATAACTTTACTCTATCATCCCAAAATTGTAAAACTGTCTAACGTTGGCAGATACACCAATACTTGTTGGTTGGCAAGACCACCCGCCATATCTTTATCTCTTGGATCTACTAATTTGTCGGATAGAACGGGGATTTACATACGGAGATATTCATACCAATTTTAACCCCCTACGATGAATAACCACATTTTACCCTTCCATTCATTAAGTTAGGTTGGTTAATTTACAAAGGTAGGTACGAACCAAACTACTGTCTGTAGGGACATAACTAAGGTGACCATACGTCCCGCTTTAGGCGGAATTGTCCCGCTTTGAGGCTGTCTGTCCCGCGTTCTCCCGCGAGATCAAAAAAATTCCGTACGCGTCCCGTTTTAACACAAAAAAATGGTCAGTTTAGGCATAATTCTTATTAGCGTACACTTTTTTAAGTACCTAACTAGTCAACAAAGGGGTTAAATAAGTGGCCATCGTCGGTGGTCGTCAGCAACGCCAAAGGATACACCCATGCGAGAGAAAGAAAGAAAGATTTGGTACTCACCCGTCATTACAAATTTCAGTTTCGATAAATTGAAGCGGTCTTGATTTTGGATTCAGCACGTAATATTCTTCATTGTCAATTTTGGATTCAGCACGTAATATTCTTCATTGTCAATTTTGACACCCTGGGGAAATATTTTCTGAAAAAATAACAGTAGGTACCTACATTAATATTGTAAAATGGTCCACAATTTAAGTAAGTAAAACAACTTAGTTTGGTACACTAAAGTTGGTAACAACTGCACACAAACATTGTATACACACAAATTGAAATTCATCATCATTACATACCCTGCCTGTAAAGCGAGGGGTCCTACAAATATAATGGGGTCAGATAAATATTTGTACTCGGATCATGGGTGTGATTGTGATGTGTTATATGTGTTGTCCATGCCACCCGCGACACAGGTAAAATTACCCTACTGCTTGTTTATTGCTGGGCTCAAGTCTCCTTAAAATACGAGGGACAAAGAAAGACAAAGAGGGGCAAAATTGTAAAATAATATTCCTAATAAGGTAAACTATAGGTACTTTAAAAAATCATTGTAGATACCTACCGAGCTACCTAAGTAAGAAATTGTGACTTATTATCATTTAATTAATATTATTATTATTAACTAAATATTAACAATTATCGGAAATGAGTTGTTTAATTTTCTATAATAGATTTTTTCGTTTTCTTTTAAACTTAATACTCAATCCGGAGGCAAAAAAAATCTATAATAATTGCTAGGAAACTATTTATTATAATATATGTTTAATAATTATATCATAATGAACATTTAGCAAGTTTTCGTTGATTGTAAACAAATATAAATAAATTCTATATAAAATTTACCCACCCTAATATAAAATAATGTTCCTAAAAAGGTACACTACTTATTTAAGAAGAGTGTTCTTAAAACTTACCCGTATTGTTGATGAACAGAGATTGGTGTAGTTTTTGTTGTTGTCTTGGAATTTTTGTGACTGGGATAAGTACAGGAACTGATCATTGCTTAGAGATAATTTTATTTGTCGCCTTTCCAACTGTAAAGAGAAATACATAACATAGGTACATTGTGTTGTTAAATTCAAAAATTTTTAGGCTTCTAAACTACCACGTATGGAGCCGAGTATGGAGTATAGAGGTAGAAGGAGAGCCATCTCCTCATATGAGGGGAAACTTGAAAAAGTGTCCAAATGTTTACTGATAATCTAACATTTTAACAAAAAAATAACCGACTTCAAAAGAAGTACATTGTACGTTTGACATGAATGCATTTGTCATATCTCGCTCAAATTTATGTGGGACTACACGACAAGCACCAGCTTTCGATTAAAAAAAGAATCATCGAAATCGGTTGGCGCGATATTGAGTTATTCGTCCATTTATCACGCACATACTTAATGCAAATTTAAGACTTATATGATTTTGACATGGATGCCATTGTCAGATCTCGTTCAAATTTATGTGGAACTACACGACAAGCACCAGCTTTCGATTAAAAAAAGAATCATCAAAATCGGTTCACCCAGTCTAAAGTTCTGAGGTAACAAACATAAAAAAATACAGTCGAATTGAGAACCTCCTCCTTTTTTTGAAGTCCGTTAAAAATAGAACCTCTATTTTCCTATATAGATGAACGACACAATTTTTTTTTCAATTAGAACTGGTAGTTCCTGAGATTAGCGCGTCCAATCAAACAAACTGCACTTTTATAATGTCAGTATCGACGAAAACGAAAAAAGAAGAATATTAAGTAAACTTGAAAACTTACCTCAGCAAGCAGTTCATCAGCGATTGTTTCCGGGTAACCGCATACATTATCTTGCCACTCTATTCCACTTGCGGTCTCCAGAAAATTTGTATCATAAGGGACTGCAGTTGAAGCTGCAATCTAAATTAGAGAGGCGAAAAATAAATACCTCCATTTTTACAATTCCTTACCTAAAATGGTAGGCCCATTTTTACTTTACCATGATGTTACTTAGTTTACCGCTTTTCAGTAAACGTGTCAATTTAGTGATGTGTGTTTTTAACACAGAAAAACCTTATGAGATAATAATTTTTTCCCAGGGTCCTCTGCTGGAGCTGCTATTTACCGTGTCAATCAATGGGTCCTTAGAAAAAATACAAGAAAGAAAATGGAGATTCAATTGTCCCGACGCCATTCAGAGGAAAAATAAGTTGAATCCTAAAAAAAATTTTTTTTTAAACGCTTTTATTTCAATGTTTAGTTTATAAAATTAGCTACAAGTTGTGAAAATTTCAAGTCTCTACGTAAAATAGAACATAGAGAATTATGCGTCTAAAGTCTGAAAATCGTTTTTTTTAATTTAATTTTTTTTTTTTTTTTTTTTTTTAATTTTCGTGTATTGTCATCGGAAATACACATGTCTGCCAAATTTCATCAATTTGCATTAAAGGGAAGTCATTCAAATTAACGTTACAAGATTTGATCCTTTGATGCTTTGATGCTCCGAAGTGAAGCTAAAATAAAAAGCGTTTAATAAACGACAATCTCATCGATGTAAAACATTCGAAGTATGACTGAATCTTTTACGTCTCCTTTTTTGACTGTTAACGTATCAGTGACGCCTGCTTGATTTCTTTGGTAATAGTGATGTCCATGGCCGATAATAGCCACTTACCATCTGGTGAATCGTCAGCTCGTTTGCCGGCCATTTCCATAAAAAGAAGAACGATTCTGTTATCTATCTGCAATTCGGTTGGTAAGCACGTTAAGCCCTCGGTCCTAGTTGTTAATATAGAAGTTACAAGTGAAGTCGAAGGTTTAGGGTTCACTTGATCATTGCACACTGGAGCAAAGAGAAATTACGCCAACAAATACATATCCTGCAATAGAGGCAGCATAAGAGGCAATTAAAAAGATAAAAGAAATCTTACCAGGAACAATAGACCCGGGAACAGACCGGCGTTCGTCTTTGTCACCACGTACAACTATATTGATTTGAGCTACAGTTTTAATTTTATTATATATCCCCATAAACATGTTTTCCCTGTACTATCGCTGTTACTCACGTACCTGCATTTGTAACCCATGTTCGGCATGAATTAATTAGTACAATATTTTAAATTATGTAATTTCCTAGGAAAACGTAATTAAATAATATTAAATGTATATTAACAAGTAATTATGTAACCACAAAGGAAAAGAGGACAATATTAAGGATTTCTGATAGCAATTATCTGAATACTACGGAAAATACCCATTGATAGCATTGAAGTATTATTACTAGCGTATATGTAGAACAGACACCGTGAACACCATGTATGTCCCAATGCATTGGCGCCACGTGGCTTCAATCTTCAATGGATTCGATCGATTTTGAAAGAGGACCGGGGCTCAATTTTGAAAATCGAACCTCCCTGGCGGGAGACACATTTTATTCCAGATGTCTGTTCTATGACATTATACTTCAATGATTGAATAGTTTACTATCTTTAATTACATAATTTCAATATCTATCGGCATAGACTAGTTCTGTTCAATTTGTTTATTTCTGTTCTTACTCATAGCTGCTATCCCATCCATTCATCCATCAGCTCTTGGAGGTCTACTGCTTGACCGGTCCTGAGCCTTCTGAATCCAGTGGATGCCCGTTGTCTTCTTCATGTCGTCAGTCCGCCTGGTCCGTGGGCGCATAGGAGCATAGGGCTCCTATTCGTAGTAGTAGTATGGTGTAGTTGTTCAGTATTACTTTTAACCACATTCTGAACTACTGGACTTGTTTTTTTCTTTTTAGTTCATTTTGCTCAGTCAGTTTTTTTTTTATTAATTTTGTAACAAGAAATTGTCAAAGTCGATGATCACCTGTACTGCATACCCTATTAAACCGGCAATTAACGATTCTTACGGTTACTAGATATAAGAGAGCAGCTTCACTCAACAATAGTAACATTAGAACTCATCATTTTAATGATAATTTAATTATATGTAAGATTATATTCTTTTAATAGTGAACCAATGCGAGACATAATATGAAAGAGCACTATTCATGTCGTCGACATTTTCTTTATTCCTTAATACTTAAATACTAATGATGTATCATCAGCAAATATCACAATATCCGCTTGTTTTTTACATAATATGATGTAAATCATTAATGTATACTAGGAAAATAACAGGACCCAAGATCGAGCCCCGTGGTACACCCATCACCGCCAGTGACCCCGATGACTTAATGTAATTTATGCTAACTTTTTGTATTCTATCACTCAAATAAGATGCGATCAATATAAGAGCCTTATTTTTTATGCCCTAGTGACCAAGTGTTAACAGCAAAGTGTCGTGCTCAACACAATCAAATGTTTTAGATAAGTCACAAAATACATCTATGGCATTTTGTGACACCTCCCATGCTTCAAATATGCTTTAAGAGTCTAGCCCCCTGCATCTGCAGTTGTACTACGGCCTTTAGTAAAACCGTATTGCTCGGGGTGTAATAATTTATTATTGCTGAAGTGGTCTAGCCCTTAAATGCATGATGATGTATTTATACATCAGTGTATTTGTCCTTACATAATTTCTAAACGGTAACTCAAACACAGTATTTTTTGCTTTTATTAGGTGCTAAAAATATTTATCTTAGTTTCTGAACGCAAGCTGTCACAATATGGCAGTTAACTTTTTCAATTGTCATAATTTGACAGCTTGGCGCAGCATTTTCGAATACGCACTTTGGCGGTCAAATTAAAATTTTATTTTATAGCATACTAAATAGTATTATTACGCGATAAAAGTGATTGACGAGAGGATAGAGGTAAGCAGAACACGTTGCATTTTTTTTTTTAAATACAGTAACAGTTTTTGTAAATATTAGCTGTATAATTGTGATGTAGAAATACATCAGTATGCAAAATCGGTTAAAAAAAAGTTTTACTGTAGGTATAATATTTTTTTTATTTTTGACTTATTTGTATACAGATACATACTATATTCATATGAATTTTATGATTATTTATCCAGAATGTCCCGTAAATTGGCAGACAAAGACATAGAACAACTTCTGGCAGCTTTAGAAGATGGAAATATTTCGAAGGATGGCTTGGAAGATGAAAGTGAAGATGAAAAAACCTTTTTCGCTAATGCAAGAGAAATAATTCAAGAGTTGGACGACGAGGATGCAGAGGACCTTGAAGATCCTACCTATAGTGATCCACCACTAGTTCAAGATTTGCCTGGCCCATCAAGTCAAACTATTATTTCATTACCCATGCAAGACACACGCACGCAGGCACGCTCGCACACAAGAATGCATGCCGGACACAAACCGTAACTTAGTTTAGTATTTAAGTTTCTCATTTTAAGTGATGTAAAAATCTTATGGGAAATAAAGTTCTTTAAACCGAAGAAGGTATTCAACAATATGTAGAGTTTGATAAAAGGAAACTCATTTGGAAAAAAGACAGTTTGTTGTTTGACGAATCGAAAATAATTCACCAACCAAACACAACAGACTCTGCTATAACTGAACTTATATACTATAATATATAACTATAATACTATAACTGAACTATAACGAACACCATATAAATGTTTTTTGCACTACTTCACACCAGAGTTTCTTCAAAAAATTGTTGATGAAACTAACTTATATGCAGTACAGAAAAACCCTTCAGTATCTTTCACTACTACTGTTGGGGAGTTTAAAAAATTCATAGGTATTCTTTTATTTATGTCAGTGGAGCAATTCCCTAGTGTACGCTCATACTGGCATTCCAAGTTTGGGTATGATCCTGTAAAGAGCGCGATGCCTGTAAATCGGTTTGAGATGATTCGGAGCTACTTACATTTCAACGATAATAATAAACATCTTCCGCGAGACCATTCCGATCACGATCGCCTCCATAAGATTCGGCCTGTGATAGAACAGCTAAAAACGACATTTTCATCAGTTGCAATAGACCAACGACTTTCTATAGATGAGCAGATGTGTTCCACTAAAATTGCACATTTCCTGAAGCAATATTTACCAAATAAGCCTCACAAATGGGGCTATAAGCTTTTTGTTCTCTGTAATCTTATGGGATATGCTTACAGATTTGAGGTATATTCTGGACAAGAAGAAAAAAAAGACAAACCAGCCGATGAACCTGATCTAGGAATAACAAATAACGTCGTTATACGTTTGGCGAGAGCTATACCAAGGATGAACAATCATATTGTATTCTTCGATAATTTTTACACATCGCTGCCTTTGGTAAATTATTTGAATAAACAGGGTATACAATGTGTCGGAACTATTCAGCAAAACAGGCTACCGAATTGTCGACTCCCTGATAAAAAGGAACTTATGAAAACTTCTGTTCCGAGAGGCACATATGAGGAACGCGTTTCTCATTCAGATGGAGTAGACTTTTCGGCCACTGCGTGGAAAGATAATAAAGTCGTCACTCTTTTATCGACTTACGTCGGCGCCGAGCCTGTTGGAAAAGTATCAAGATACGACAAGAAAGCTAAACAAAAAATTGACATCCCTTGTCCCAAAATTGTGCAAGAGTACAACATGCATATGGGAGGAGTCGACCTAATGGACAGCTTTTTAGGACGCTATCGAATTCGAATAAAGAGCCGAAAATGGTATTTACGCTTGTTTTATCATCTACTGGACCTCACTACAATCAACTCATGGGTGCTTATGAAAAAAAATTTAATTGCTAAAGGTGTCACAAAAAAGCAGCTGCCTAATCTTGGGGAGTTTCGCAATTGTTTAGCTGACACACTGTGTAATATAGGTATGTCTGGAGGTAGTAAAAGAGGGCGCCCTAGTACTTCCTCTCTAGAACGCGAGCTTCAAATAAAAAGGCAAAAAGGTCCGCAACATCCACTCCCGTCAAAAGATGTGCGCGTAGATGGATTCGAACATTGGCCCGTATTTGCCAATCGATTACGGTGCAAGATGCCCAATTGTAAGGGCACCACACAATGGTCGTGTACCAAATGTAATATACCGCTAAGTCTAAATCAGAGAAACAACTGTTTCAAAGATTTTCATTCCCTGCAGTAAGCCTAATTCGACGACAATCGTCCAATAGCACAGTACTTAGGCTACATTATTAATATTAACTGTAATGCATACTGATGTAGATCTACATCAGTAAGTTTTTTTTATAAAAATATACTTTTTGGAAAATAAATATTTTTTTCTTTATTTTTCCCTTTATCTATGCTTAATTATCTACCTGTGTCAATTTATGGTATTAAAAAAGGAAAAATCATGCATTTAAGGGCTAGCATTTGAATCAATATATTTTTTTCAAAAATCTTACTAAGTGTTGGTAATACAGACAGTCTATAGTTATTAAGATCAGATCTTTCACCTGTTTTAAAACGTGGTATAATTTTGCTGCATTTCATAAGATCTGGAAAGATACCTACTACCTAGATCTATAATTTTTTTAAATACTACGTCTAAAAATGGAGCCATTATATGCTGTATTATTTTTACTGAGATGCCCCATAAATCACCCGTATTCTTTACCTTCAGAGACTGAAATGCTTTAATTATGTCTCTGGTGGTAATATGTTTAAATTGAAATAAAATATTACATTCGTTTACATTATCTTTTAATATAGAAAATGCTTCGGTCGGAGAAGAAGCTAGAGCACTGGTTAATGTTACTGGTATATTACGGAAGTGATTTTCAAATGCACTTGCCACGTCTTTATCAGCAGTAATTATTTTTTCATTAATTTTTAATTCGTAACTGAAGTCACAGGATTTTTGTTAGGTACCAATAATGCCATAAGGCAATAAGGCCATAAAAATCCTAATAAGGCTGGAATATTAAACTTTCCTTGTCACGTCGTTGTTCTTGTTCATGAACTTATTAATTTCAGTAACGTGATAATGTTTGTCGTTAGGGAAAATAGCTGAAATATCACATAATATAAAATCCCATGCACTCAGCGGGACTCATTTAGTATCGCTGTATCGAGGTAGCCTGAGCAACATTGATATGGCTCGACTGTCGCTGTTGTTCGTCATTTGGCTGGTATGTTACATTTCTATTAATCTTTGTTATACTTATATCATGTTAAGTAATCGTAGTCATGGCAAAACCTTGGGTTTAAATGGGCAATCGAACTAGACACTGCTTTTCTTGTCACTGTAATAGCTTATCATTTTCGTGCCCAACATTTTAAACTTGATTTTAAGTAAAGCAAAGCAAAGCAACAACCCATAATTGTCAGTATGCAGCCTCGTGGTCTCCTCTCCCAATGTGAGGGGTATAAGCCATAGTCTACCACGCTGGTCAAGTGCGAATTGGTAGACTTCACAAAACTTTGAGAACTCTCCGGTGTGCAGGTTTCCTCACGTTGTTTTTCCTTCACCGAAGTATGTGATATTTAACTTACAATACGCACATAATATTTGAAAGTTAGAGGTGCGTGCCAAGATTTGAACTTGGGCCCCTTCGTTTGGGAGACCAACGTTCTAACCACTAGGCTATCACTGCTATGATATTGATTTTAAGCAGATCTTATAAAATGATGTCAAAAATGCAACTGATTTATTTCTATCAGCTCTAGTTTATGAGATAGAAAAAAATGTATTTTTACAGAAATATCTGTTTATTTTTACATTATACATCAAGAAATTGTCTTTTAAGTGATTTTCTCGAATGACATTGTTTTGGGCAATCACGCATAATTCTCCAACAGTAATCGGCCATTATATAAACGTCTCATCTGCCTTGATACCTATTCTCCATAGACTTTATATCTTGATGGAAGCGTTCAAATTGTATTTTACTAAGATCTCCTAAATTATGATATATATGGCTATGGAGGTAATGCACTTTCATACTCTTATTACAGCCTAAATTTTTGAAACAAGCAGCATTTCCTCAACTATATAGTTGTCAGCCTTGTAATTTCCGAGAAACTTTTCGACGGGTGCGACGCATAAGGTCTTAACGCCATTTTTATTGAAAATCCATATTTTACATTATCGTAATTACGAATATGAGTTTTATAAATTCCTGAAATCAGAATTTTAATATTACTTATAATTAACGAGTTTTAGAAACGCTTATGGTCGTATATTTTGAAAGTTACCACGCATATAGTTGCATTTCACGGTACGACGATATGCGTGGTGCTATTGGTTCGTGCGAGACCAATCAAGGGCAGTTACGGCCGTCGTATGTCACTGACGGAGCACGCAATAAAGTATGACATTTATTTTGTAAATAATATGAATTCTGAAGTGTTTTACGTTATGATATCAAGTGAGTTGTGATATGTTGATTGTATTACATTATTATAATTAAAATGAACCACTTACGATCATCAAGAATTTTAAAATTAGCACTTATCAAAAATTAAAAAAAATACCTTCTAATGAATCCAGTCAAACTGGTAAGTTTTGGTTAATAATTGATTGTTTTTTATTAAATAGTTAGAAATCATATCGCTATACAAGCATATAAGATTAGATTTATTATTATATTTAAGTGTTTTTTTTCGATATTTATAATTTTAATCTAGTTCCACGCATAACGTCGTAATGTTATAGTTACGACGTTATGCGTTGTTTTTTCATTGAAGGTAAGGGTCGTAACTACTACTTACGACTACATGCGTCGTTATTAAATAAAAAATTCTGTGTTCTTATAGTCGTATGTAGAACATACAACGTTATGCTTCGAACTCAATATAAAATAAGACGTTATGCAATTTTTTATTTGCTAAAATCATAAATAAATTTAATATTCTGTGCTATTAATAAGTTGTGGTGGTTAATTAAATGATATTACATCTTTTTTAAATTCACCTGTTTAGCTGAAAACCGAGCATAACTGGAATTTGTACGAGTCAATGGTCGAGAAATCCCTGACTGGGAGCGGTAATTGTAATGATGTCAGAAAATTTCCCAAGAAGTACGACTAGCACTAAATAATTTATATGAAACTAGCTCATATCAAGACTTAATCCAACAATAGTACAAACGCTGAATCTAGACGTAAGAAAACTTGGAAATATTCCTTAGCAAGAACAAAGCCTAATTCAGATAAACCTAATATTGTTTTGGTATGTAAAACGATGTTCCTCAATACTCTCTCTATAGGAGAGCGAACAGTTAATACGGCCATGTCGAAGTGGTTTTCAGGTAGGGAATCTATTTCCCCAGACCATCGTGGCGGTTCGAGAGGTGTTATCATAGATGAAAAGATTAAACCAGGAGTAATAAAGCATGTAAAAATATTTCTACCAGTTGAATCACACTATGTGCGCAAAAAGTCTACAAAACTTTACTTAAATAGCCGACTCAGGTTTGCAAATATGTTTTCTCTATATAATGAGTGGTGTAGTAGTGAAAATATAACAAAAAAAGCTAAATCAGCATGACAATATTGGGGTATTATAAATCAAAGATTAAATATTTTTTATTTTACAAACCCAAGCAGAATTTTTGTAACGAATATTATGTTTACACGTAAATAAAAATAATATGGCAGAAGAAGAAATTAACAAACAAAAAAAAACATATGATATCAAAAGAATTAGCAAGAAATTTAAAGGAAAAAGATAAAACTTTAAAAAAAATTACAGCATGCTTCGATTTTCAATAAATTCAGAATTGTCCTCATGGAAATGTTGGTTTATTTTATTATAAAATAAAATTATCGGTCCCAAATGTTACAGTTTTTGATCTAGCCAGTAAAGAAGCATATTGTTGCATGTGGCCAGAGATTAAGTTGTCTGCTTAAACTTATTGAGACTAAAGTATAAGACGGCGGTAAGGAATTCATTTTTTGGTCAGGTAATTGTGCTGGGCAAAACCAAAATTGTATTGTGTTTTCATTTTATACTAATGCTCCTAAAAATATGGTGTAACAATAACTCATTTGTTCTTAGAGCGAGGACATACTCAAAATGAAGCAGATTCTGTTCATGCTTTAATAGAGCGAAATTCAAAAAATAAACTCATATATACGCCAGAACAATGGTATGCATTAGTAAGAAGGGCCAAAGTTAAGAGCCATTTCGCAAAACTCGGTTGATAAACTATAGGTATTTGAAGCGGCTCCTAGACGTGATATTGCCTCGCCCGGCTCGCGTCGCGCTTGACCTCAGTTCTGTGCGAGTAATCTCCTTGATACTTTCAATCGTAAAAATTTTAAAATTATGAACATATAATTTTAATTATACACTTTGTGACCACATACATGTATCTGGTTTGTGACAATATAAGTTTATATAACAATTAAAAGTACAATGTAGTAGTACCTACCATTATCGGTAACTTATTTACATAATACATTTTAGGTACCTACTTAGGTACATCACAATAAAGATGTCCAATAGATGCATATTGCAATAAAAAGTCAATAGATGCATATTGCAAAAATCAATATTTTGGCAAATCAACGTGAAAAATTAAAAATCACGTTTTTTCAAGGTGATCTATAAAATGCAATATGCGTCCATTTTGCCTGCGATATTCGCAGCGCGTCGAAATACATAGGTATACCTAAATTCAAATCAATCGGAGGGTATAGAACCGGGAAATCCCGGAACCGAAAATCCCGGGATTTACAAAGGAATACGGTACTTTTCAAAAGAACCGGGAAATAAAGTAAAAGAACCGGGAAACAAAATAAAAGACCAGGAAATAAAATAAAAGAACCGGGAAACAAAATAAAAGAACCGGGATTTTCTGAACTTTTGGGAAATAAAAATATGTCGCGTCGTGATACAAAAGATAACGTAAAAATAAAGGTAATTTATACAATCCATACACAAAAATGATTACAGCTTTAAAAAGAAGATATTCAGAACGTCGGCTACATGAAGCAGCTATACTAATATAATATTATTTACACAACCCAGATTGATATTTTTCTAATATAAATGAAGATGATTTAACTCTTTTTTCTCGTCCAAGCAGTGCTGAATTGTGCAATACAATTGTGTTGCTTTCATACAATTAATACGAAACTTATGTTTGCATGTAAGGTATAATAGTGTGATGGTTACTCAATCACGGCAAACGACTATGCGGATTTGGGTAGAAAACAGTTTTTCCCTATTTAATGCTCCTGAGAGATAAAATAGGAGACGCGATACTATTTTCACGCGGGGAAAGCCGTGGTAAAATAATCCCGAAAGAACTGAAAATCCCGGGAATCCCGGTTCCAGCATAGGCGAGTACCGAAAATCCCGGTAATTTAAAACAGGACCGGTTTTCGATACCCTAATCATTACCGTGATACAAAAGATAACGTAAAAATAAAGGTAAATACAATCCATACACAAAAATGATTACAGCTTTAAAAAGAAGATATTCAGAACACTATTCACAGTGGTCTTTGAATGTTAAAAACGAATTCTTTATTGTTTTCTGTTGGTTTACAAAACAAAATATTGACAATAGTCTAGTATAATAAATTATGAGAAACGAAATTCGCACTTTTCTCCCAAACCACTTGCTTTCTACAAGAAAAATGTATGGCACATAAAATGTCAATCTTTTTATGGGCTACAACTTTTATTCAATCCTTTCGGAAATCGTCTAGGACGCACCGTTTAGGAGATATAAGAAGTTTTCGGAAAATTCGGGAGGGGGGGGTTAAGGTTGGGCCCAATAAGATTGGGTAATGTTGCAAGTATGAGTTCCACAGGGTGGATGGAAATTCAGTCGGAAATCGTCTAGGACGTACCGTTTAGGAGATATATGGTATTTTAGGAAAATTTGGGGGGGGGGGGGGGGTTAAAGTGGGTTCAGTAAGATTTAGCAATAAGGTTTGGGGGTTTACTAAAGGGGGTCGAAATTTCCGTCTAAACTTGTCTAGGACGCACCGTCTCCGAGATATCCGGGATTTCCGGTTTTCCAAAAATCTATATCCCGATGAAATCTATATACCTGATGAGTGCGGTATTTGCCCGGATGCCTCCCAGATTATCCCGACGCAAAATTCCACTTTTGGGTGAAGAACTGAGGGGGGGGAGTATAGGGGGAGGCGAGGGGTTGTGAAGGGAAAAAATGAGAGGGTGAAGAGAGAAGGTAAAGGGTGTTGTGTATTTGAGATACGTGAGTTTTGGGGAGTTGACGGAACTTGGGTGCACGAGAGTTTCCAAACAACGAATGTATTATCTTTGACTAATAATAAGTGACTATAGCTGACTAATGTCTGAGTTTCTATCATTCCAACATTTTGGCTTCGCAATAGGGTCCCGTTGACACCGTTTGGGTACGGAACCCTATAAAGTACAGATTGATCTAAAAGTTGTATAAATAAAGGGTATGTTTAGACAAGTTATAATTTTTTTTTTCTATGTAAATATGTAATTTACACATATAACAAAAAACCTAAATACTGTAAACAGTAACTAATGTCTAAAAACGGATAATGTTTTATTTCAAATTACAGCAGTGACTTCCAACCCAATAGGGGTTGAATTTACAAAAATCCGATAGCCTAAAGCCTTCTTCGATAAATGAACTATCCAATACAAAAATAATTTTTCAATTCAAACCAGTAGTTCCTAAGATTAGCGCGTTCAATCAAACAAACAAACAAACTTTTCAGCTTTATAATATTACAATAGTAATAGTATAGATTAGCATAGATATAGTTATATTTTGTACATATGTATGTTCGTGATTTTCTCCGTTACTACTTACACTACATAAATTGGAAAGAAATAGTTACTTAATTTCTATTGTTTTCTTCAAACCAAAGATGTTTAAAGCAGAATATTACGCAAACGGACCCCTGAATTGAAAAATGGTCTTTTGAAACCTATAATATTTTTGAAAGACCTTTTCAACGATACCCCACATTAAGGGGTAGACGAAGAAAAAATCATACGGAACGGACAGACGGACGGACGGCCGGACGGGCTAGCCGGCCGGTTGAAATAACGAACGGACTAGACATGATTCCGATTTGACTACAAAACCCTGAAAATTATAGAAAACTAAAAATAATACAATTGACTGTAACTAAAAATTCTCACATGATCAAGACTGTTCAATGGCAATATAATTACGTTACTTTTACGAAATCTATTCCTTAGATGGCTAAAGCAAAAATTGACATAGGTCCGACCTCCAAGAGGGCTCGAGCCTAACTGATTTGATTCGCACCAGTTTGTTTATTTATATGGTAAAGTAAATTCGTTGTAATTAATTATTTTTTGCAGTAAGATAAAAAAAAATTACGTGTCATATTCGACAAAGACCATATTTTATTACTACATAAATTTTTGATGGGAAATACGCTTTATTGAATACAAAAATCGATGGTAAAGTCATGGCATAAACCATGAAAATTGGTAATGTTATTGAATTAATTTGGAAACGAATATGATAGTAATCGTATATCTCTTGTAATAAATGCAAAATATAATATATGAGTGTTCTCTAGACATTTTTTTTTACTCAATTTAACAAGATTTAATAAAGAAAATCAGTGTATGAAATTGACTCTGTCGTCCTTTTGCTGAAAAATAGTTATGCTAGATTGACAGTTACGCAAAAACTAATTAATATTTTCGAATATTAGATTATCAATATCAATTATAATAGATTGATCTATTTTATGTGTTCATTTGCCAGCATTAATATCTTTCTTATGATACTAATTTTTGACGTCAAATTCTTCATTCCGCGCGACTAACCGCGAAATGGCTCTTAACACGCCTTATTATAATGTGATTGAGATGAGTATTACAGATTTTTATAATTTCAAAAAGTTATTGTATGGAAAAAACTGTATCAAAAACTCTAACAAACACAAAATAACTTGGACTAAAATCAAAGAAGTGGGAATAACTTCCAATGATCCGCATATATCGCTACAGCTTTGAAAACGAAGACTTATATATAACTTACATAACTTATACATTATATGACTTTATTAATTACCAGAAAAACCTATTCATCACGAAGAATTAATAACCAAGAAAGTCTTAATAATTGAGATCGCTGTTATTTAGATTATTTGCCTATAACAACTGCAAATATGAGGATTTACAAAGTCTGTGCCGTGCACGCATAATACCGAAAGAATATATAAGTATTATGAAAAATTGCCAAACACACGCAATACGATGAACGAAGAAAATACGGATATCGATTCATCTAATAATTTGTAGATTAATTAATTCTCGCGACATGTTTATAATGTTCCTTTCTAGTTTATTTGTTATACTCACGCTTTGTTTACTGCAGAACTTTCTTGTTATCATATAAATAAGTTAGTTTTTTTAATATCGTTTTTTAATCGTATTTGTAAACCATTAAACCCCGAAGTAACCCGGCGTAACTTGAAGGTAAGGTAATTTTACTGTACGCATATCGTCGTAACTTGTCGTAACTCAATAATATAACTCTTGCATCCCTACGCATAAAGTCATAAGTATGTAATTTCAGTATTTTTCATTAAATTACAATTCATTTTCTATCAATGATATTTGTTTAAAGATGACTTAAGGCACTACTAATTATAAGCTTAATTTAAATTCAAATTTCCTTCTCATTTTTGAGTAATGACAAAAGTAAACTTTAAATGCCCATACTGTAAAGTTGCCATATTCTGCATACGACCTTATGCGTAGGAGCCGTCGTTTTGTAAAACCGTTACTTGACGTATTTGAAGTGCATCAAAAATGCCTGCTTTTAATTTATCAGTACTTAATCCTGAAAATTTCTGAAAAATAAACTGAAAACATTGACCATTTCTATCCAGAGCTTTAACGAATTGCTTCATTACCCCTCACTTTATGTGCAAGGGAGGAAGAATAAATTTTTTCTCGTGGAACTACACGCTCATTTTTTTAATTAATTTTATTTATTTTACCAACAAAAAAAACTATGTCTCAAAGGCCGATTTTTTTTTGTCCAATGACTTGTTTTGGCTTACAAAGGCAATTTTTTCTTTTAATCTTGATGCTAGCAACTCAGTACCTACGCTCTTTTGAAAGTTCTAAGAACATCATACAACTGTAAGATATAAGCAGAGTTATTCAATCCTTAATTTGTTATTTAAACCATACTTTTTTAAATTTGTGTGAAATGTTACCGATGCTCATTATCCTTCTTATACTTATTATATGCAAATGTGACAGTTTATAGGGATGTTACTCTTTCACGCAAAAACTACCTACTATATGGATTATCATAGAATTTAGCATACATGTAGACCTGGAATAAGGCTCAGGGTTCTTATTATCGCGTATTAGGGCAAAGCTGCAGGCAGAGCGATAGTTTAATATATTTATTTATTAAAATCACACTACATCTAACATTACAGGTGTCCCCAATTCGATAGAGTAGTTAAAAATTATGCAAATTATAACCAAAACATACCACTATGCAATGTCAACATTAAATTACATATGTATGTCAGTATTACATGTCTAGGTATCTTATCCACGTTGTTTATCACAACTGTTACAAAACCATTTATTATATTTGGCTTTATGATGATGAAGATGGTTCTTTTTGAACAGAATATTGATTGATACTAAAGATGACATACCTAACTATACATTTTTGTTTTCAGGTTTATTTTAAACCCACACAACAAGGAAATTTAGGTGAGTAGTTTTTTTAACTTATAGAGGATCATCCCTAATGCAAGGCCAATATACAGGATGAATTTTTCAAGTGTGCGTGGAGGGCCAAATCTGAAACTACGAGGAACAGCGAAAAATGCTCAAAGGAGTCTCGGGGCCGATTTTGATGAAAATTAAAACTGCAACATTACATTTTTGAAAAATCAATATTTTTAGCCAGGAATTGTTAAAAATTCAAAATCAACTGTTCAATTCCTGGTCGGGAATATTAATGTTTCTAAAATCTAATGATGCAGTTTTAGTAGATTCAACGAACGAACAACTCAACGAATTATATGACTAATTCATTGTATGAAAATACAATTATAACTACCTTTATTACCTCACTATTAATACCTACTTACTGTTAATTACCTACCTAATATTGTGTTTTAAAGAAGGTTTTTATTTTAGTTAATTATATTAGGTAGGGCTTACCTACTCAATTGTTTTTCTCATTTTCGCAATGTTGTCGTTTTACAAATGCCACAGCACATTGTCAGCTGTTCAGCGCATTGTTACCCAGGTTGTATCACTTTGAGCGTTTTCGGTCTTGTTTACCCAAGTTGATGGCCGTACTATTATAGGCTAGTGTTTTGTAGAATCGGTCAGTTAAGAAATAAATAATAAGTACGTATATATATAGCAAGTTTAGTATTGCTTAACAACGCCATCTGCTTTAGCTTTAGTGTAGCTACTCGCCAATAGACGTCAGGAAGAGTCTATTGTAGCCGTTTTTCATTGCCTGAAAACACGGATAAAACGACATTTTTTAAAAATGAATCCTAGCTAGATCGATTTATTGCCCCCGAAACCCCCTGCATACTAAATTTCATGAAAATCGTTGGACCCATTTCCGAGATTCAGAATATATATATATATATATATATATATACAGTGAAACCTGGTTAATTTGGATCTCAAGGGACCAAGACATATGTACTTACCAATTATTGAGGGTTTCCAATAATCCAGTTTTCCAATAAGGCAGGTTTAAAATTATAGTTGTCTCAATTACAGAGGCCCCCACTTACAGAGGTCGAAATGTGCCGTTATTCCATTTTTAGAGGTGGAAATGTTAATAAAAATGCATATTTTTGGTATTATGAATTTAATGTAGATATGAATGTGACCTGAGACCGAATTTTCTCGTTGTTTTTAATAATTCTACATAGGGTTGATTTTGGTATGTTATTCTCCCTACACAGTTCATCACGCGACTTTCCACAATCATAATCTGATAGAAGTTTTAATTTTTAAGATACTGATAACGTTTTGTATTTACGTCTGGACATTTTGTACACTTTTATTCCCTTGTTTTTAGGTCAAAACCTGAGATAGTACTGACAAACAAAGCATGCGCGAAAGACGACGCGAAATGTATGTAAACAAACATGTCAAAACGTGTTAAAACCTGATTAATTTGTCTCACTTATACAGGTATAAGAGCTACAGAGTCTCAATTATAGAGGTAAACATCGAAAAAGTCTTAGAATTCAAACCTCATTTAACCAGGTTCAAAAAGTCCCATTAACAGAGGTAATTTAATGAAAAAGAACCGGGACCTCATTGCAACTCTCAATAATAGAGGTTTCTCACTTATCCAGGTCCCACTTAACCAGGTTTCACTGTACAAGAATTGCTGGTTTAAAGGTATTATTTAATTATATTATATTAGATAATAATAATAAGGCCAATTTTTATTATAGATGAATCTCATCTTGCTGTGATTGGATCTAATAGTAATCCGAAAACTACGTTTATCAACGAGAGCGTACCAAAAGAATGCGAGGAACTGGGGCTTTGCGAGAACTCCAAACAATATCCCAAAGAGCTTGTTAGAAAACTTATTAAAGAGGTAAGTACATGTACCTACATCTTACAATCATACATTGTCATGCGACGAAAGCTTCTTCTTTCATTTAATTTTGCAAAAAGGCACTGTTAAAAGTCGGAAGTAAAACAATACAGACCAAGACGTGGTCTGTCTGTATTATACATTGTATTGTATTATGAAGCCATAATAAGTGCTGGCACTGACTCTTGAAACAATAAGAAGGAAAAATATAAAGCATAAGCATAATAAGCCTTCGTAACCCAGGGGCTTGTGTCATTGACCGAGATAAGCAACAGTATGGTGGTCAATATTTGGATGCGTGGTCGCTGGTGTCAAAACATTCTTTAGCATTTCCAGAGGGCACGTAGAGCCGTAGGTCCCGATATTATCGCAATTTTATATGTAAATTTATACATGTTGTTATATATTATATGTATATTTATGTATTATATATATATGTTATGTATGTATGTACTTTTATTTACATTTATAGTTATGTTTATTATATTTAAATAAGTATTACTTGTTTTTACTATGTGCACGCTATCTACCTTTCTTTCACTTCTCTAGTCGCAGGTCTGCTGGAAGAAATTTCGTTAGAGATAAGCAGTACCTTTGTACATTATTTCCTCAATTGTTTTCATATAATTGTTTATGTATACATAAAGAATAAATAAATGAGAGTCGGTAAGCCATGTCACAGGCCTTCGGGTGGCATGAAAAACTTCCGACGCTTGGGTTGTCTAGTAACTCCTATACCAATCTCAATGAAGTAGCGTGGTGGGAAATGCTCTAGGCCTCTTCAACGAGGAGTTCTAATATTTTTTTTGAGAAGATGATGTCTTTATCACGCGTGTATTTCAGTTGGAGGAAGCAAATATTACCTTGGACGGTGACGTATCGCAATTTAGTCAGCGACAAAGTTTTGTCTCTGATTTGGAAGACAAGACCAACAAGACCAAGGTACACCACCACCACCAGTGCCCTGTTTAATAAACTTTACAAATTGTAAATTGTAATTGTAAATTACAAGTTACAAATCTACAAGTTTCTGTTTAATAAAGAATACAACTTACAAGTTTACCATGGTAGAAAATTGACAAAATTGTAAAATTGTACCTACAATTTTACATATTTCTGTTTAATAAACATTTTCTCTCTACAGGTGACAATTGACATATTTGTAGGGAAAACTGTTTTATTGAACAATACTTGTAATTTACAAGTTTACACATTTTGTAAATTGTAGAACAATTCCGACAGGTGGACTCGTCTTGTGTCAGAAATTTACAATTTAGTGTCTCAAGTAAAGAAATTTATTTGTTATACCTACACAAAACAAAATTATTCTAACAACTAGTAGTGGAAGTAGTGACAGTAGTGACGATGAATATAATGTATAAGGGCAGCGGCGGCGAGTTTTTCGTAAATTAAAAGTATTAACTTTTCTTTTGATGTGACAGATTTTACATTCAACGAAAAAATTCGGGTCAGCAAAACTACATTCGAATATTTGGTAACAAAAACAGGAAATGATCTTAAATACGATTCTAACACGTCACTATCAAATTAAAGGTATATTATAAATGATATTACAAGTAAAAAAGAGGTAGATATGTCACTAGCGCGCCGAAGATGAAGATCGTAAGAGAGGTCAATTGACCTCTATTTGTTCGTAGTCGTTCTGTCAATACAAGACGATATGGACGCTTTTGTTGTCAGAAGTGCTTGAGATTTGACATACAACGTTAAAATGCCTTCGTGTATTGTAGTGTGATTGGTGTAGTGAAACAAAAGATGTTGTAGCTCTTTTCGGAACAGATTTTTTGGTTGATTTGTAAGGGCATGACGTATCTACATTTTTTTTAAACATTATTGTATATTATAGACAAAAACGTAATTTTGTTATTTTGTTTCACAAGTTTCGTTAAAAATCAAACAAATAGGAAAGCACTCTGTTAGCTAATTGGTAAAACCAAATTCTAAATATTTTAAAAATTTTGAAATCTATCCTGGCAAATTTCTTCAACAAAAATTTACATTTTATGTAATTTATAACTTACAACTCAGACTTACAATTACAAATTTGTAGATACAATATTTCATCGAAATCTACAGGCGTTTTCTACATATGTAAACGTTTTATTAAACAGCATTTACAATTCTAATATTTGTAGGATTTTTATATGTAAAATTCTTACATAATTGTAAGGTTTATTAAACAGCACTTGTCATAAAATTTAACAAATTTGTCACTTATTTACAAAATT
This sequence comes from Thymelicus lineola, assembly GCA_963932265.1. Classification (NCBI taxonomy): domain Eukaryota; kingdom Metazoa; phylum Arthropoda; class Insecta; order Lepidoptera; family Hesperiidae; genus Thymelicus; species Thymelicus lineola. The sequence goes on along the minus strand of OZ010688.1, from coordinate 2,150,668 downwards.
GTAGAATTGTAATGTTTATTAAACAGGGCAGGCACAGGTAGGTTACATCTAAGACCAAGGTAACGATTGACATTGTGTCATTTTAGTTATGTTAATAGTTAAGAAGAGAGCAGTGAACTGACTTACTAGTTATGTAAATAATTGACAGACGACTTGTAAATATTAACCATCGCATATGGCCATCAGTAGGGATGCACGATATACATTGAAGTTCGATGTAACACTCTATGTATAGTATGGAAAAATCGATTTAATCCGACGTTTTCTTAATACGTCAACATCGAGTAAGCATCGATGTTTTTTATTCGATATATCGAAGAGGCAATTAGGCCATTAGACTAATGTTGAAAAGCGTTTCCTAAGTTTTTGGACATAAAATTCACTGCCGATGACCTTTTTTTTAGTCCCAACGATACTAAAAATAAAAAAAATTGATGTATAAAAACATCGATGTATTTTTTGAAACATCGACATTACATCGATGCCACTATGCGATGTGCATCCCTAGCCATCAGTAACACCTAAGGCATCATGGACGCGTTGATGTGCCATAAAAAGAACGGGGAACTGAAACGCTTAGAAACATTATGATAGATGGACCGGCTAATGAATTTCGAGATCTTTCTTTCGATTCTTTCTTAAAGCATAAGCATAATAAGCCTTCGTAACCCAGGGGCTTGTGTCATTGACCGAGTTAAGCAACAGTATGGTGGTCAATATTTGGATGCGTGGTCGCTGGTGTCAAAAAATTCTTTAGCGTTTCCAGAGAGAGGGCACGTAGAGCCGTAGGTCCCGGTATTATCGCAATTTAAGAGTCGGTAAGCCATGTCATAGGCCTTCGCATGAAAAACTTCCGACGCTTAGGTTGTCTAGTAACTCCTATATCAATCTTTAGCTTTAGGCCTCTTCAACGAAGAGTTCTAATTTTTTTTTGAGAAATTGGTGTCTTTATCACGCGTGTATTTCAGTTGGTGAAAGCAAATATTACCTTGGACATCGGCGTATTTCATTGCCAATCTGCTTTTGTTCGCTATGATTTGACAAACCCCTGTCCATCTAAGACCAAGGTAAGGATTGACATTGTGTCATTTTAGTTATGTTAATAGTTAAGAAGAGAGCAGTGAACTGACTTACTAGTTATGTAAATAATTGACAGACGACTTGTAAATATTAACCATCGCATATGGCCATCAGTAGGGATGCACGATATACATTGAAGTTCGATGTAACACTCCATGTAAAGTATGGAAATATCGATTTAATCCGATGTTTTATTAATACGTCAACATCGAGTAAGCACCGATGTTAGACCGATAGATGGACCGGCTAATGAATTTGCGAGATCTTTCACTTGCACGGACATCATCTAGATTATTCTAGATCATTTTTGAACGGGAGACAAGAGTACTGACGACATAGGGTGCGCCACGGTCCAGTTAATAATCGTTAGTATTTGTCCCACTGACCACTCAAAGTTTTTCTCAGATGCGATGTTGAAAGATGATCGCCTCTTGTACGAGTATATCGACACCCGCCACGCATAAGGTTGTAACTCAAGTTACAACCTTTTCCGACTATACCACAGTAGTTTCAAAGATAGCCAGTTGAAGAAGGTAGTAATTGCCATATGAAGAAAAGTTCCAGCAATATTTTAGACGTAAAGCGAATTACGTCTCTTATGTTCGTTGTTGAGCGTGGAAGTAACATCTCTTACAACTTTTTGACGGGCATCACAATACACGTATCGGAACCGCTACGAAGATACTGCTTTGTCACGGCTTAGCTGTACTGAGCGACCGGCTAATGTTTATACGATTTGTGTGTATTTGTCCTACAAATTTACATCTGAGCTCCGTGTTTTAATTAAAATTTGTGGTTATTAGGGTTTCATAGTCAAAACGGAAGCCTTGTGGTTTCGTCATGTTCGTACGTCGGTCCGTCCGTCTGTTCGCAGCATAGCGCAGAGACCTTTAGTACTAGAAAGCTGTTATTTACCCGTACCAGCCGTGCCGTACCAGCTAAATGATGTTGTTGGATTCACTACCTTCACTATCTTCTGTGTACGGTCAGTTTCGCTTGTTTGTTGTTCTTCTCGCAGGGAGCTGGAGCTTGAGAGGAGATACAACCGTCTGAAGAAAACATGGTTCTGGACTTGGTTTTCAACCTCGTAAGGTGACTTTGCTAAATAGACAGATCGCTGGCGAATACTTTGGAGCCCTGGTTTCACTCAATTGTGTTTTTTACATGATTTGTGTTGTTCTCACAAATCGCATCGCCTGCACTTTGTAATAATAAGACCGAGAGTTTATGCTGACACAATAAGAGATTTACCACTGGATCTTTCAATAATTCAATCCTACCTCGTGGACGGCGGTTAAAATTCTGGTATTAAACTCATCCACTGGGGTGACAGGTGTTGGGCGAAGCGCAGACTTCATAAGGCGTAACCGTTCCAGCTTCACGACGATATTTAATGTGCTTCTTACAAGACGGTTATGGCTTCTGGTTTTTAAGCTGCCGTTTGTCTGCCAGAATGAAGTCCATCTCACTATTTGTGGAACCATCGGGACTTATCCATGTCCACTTGCGTTGAGGCTTCTTTCTGAAGAAGGAGTTCATCATAAACAGATCTTTCCTCTCTAAAAAGTTAGCCAACAAGTGTCCTCGACGATTCCGCGATCTAATTCCGAAGGGAAGGGACCCACTTTTATCTCGGCGCCATTTTGCCAGTCCCCCATCACAACTGTGAAATAAGCTTTAGAGGAGACCTCTGGATTTACTATTGTCCTAACACATAACCTCAGTCTCATCGTCGGGGTGTCGGCGCATATGCCTGTACAACCTTCAACAAATAACTTTGAATATTTTTAGTGTTAGGTACCTGCGATACCCTGGCTGGCACGCCCCAACTTGCACAATATTGTTGACGAGGGGCTTGTAGATGAGAAACCCGACACCACTTTGCATCCTTGGTTGGTCTTTGGTCATTTGGTTTACCCTGTCGTTAATAGAACAAGTTCCCAAATTATTCATTCCTGCTCTTTTATCTTTCCATTGGTCCTGTGTCCTGCCAGGTGCCGAAGTCGTCATTGGTAGCATGAGCAATTAAACTTATTTGATCTTGATTATTTATTTTATAATATAAGCTTTATAATTAATATTAAAATTCAAGAATATAACTTACTTCCACTATAAGTAGGCTACCTTTCATCACTAAGACGGTTGTAACTAGCTAGATACAACCTTATCGCTGCTGAAGTTATCCAAAACCTTGGGTTGTAACTAATGCTATCTCAGCTTCTAACAGTATTTTTTGTGATATATACGTATCAAACTATAGTATTTACCCCTATAGAATTGATGCACATATTAATTTTTCAGCAAACCCAATTCTTTTTTCGTAAAAAGCATTCAAATACCTAACTTTTACTTTTTCGCTTATTCTGAAAAAGACGGATTTCAAGTTACAACCTTATGCGTTGCGGGTGTCGATATGTAAACAGAAATAGGTGAAGCTGTGGTACTGCCCCAGGTTAACCAGGCATAATATGGCGTACTCTGCAATATGCTCAACAAATAAACTCAAAAATAAATGCAACTTCGGATATTTTAATTAAGGACAAAATAGTTGGCATGGACTTAAGGGCCTAGTCTCGTAGTTCACAAAATAAGAATCGCGTGCGGCTAGTCCAAACGTCAAGCGTCTGCACGTAGGCTCCCCGCAGTCCCCGCATTCATCCTACATAGCGTAATTATTTGACTAGTTCGGAAAGTTGCTCTACTAAGTATTTTTTTTCTATAGAAGAGTTGTCTGTGTTTTTGTGTTCTATAGTATCCCCAATATAGAAAATCTAAAGGCTGCAGTCTTGCAAAATTCACTCGCGGCGAATTATTTTCACAACTTTGTACATTTTTTCATACAAAGTAGTGAAATATCATAAAATATTATTATTACACAAAATAACCATAATATAAGTAATAGCTGGTTATTTTAAGTTTTTTAAGTTCATCTAGGTGGATTTTGTTAGGTAAATCAATAGTTAAATACAGGTCTTTCGCGCCCAAAGTAATTTAGAGTTATGTTTGTGCGCTTACTTTATGGCAACAAAGAATTAATTTACAAATCTGTTCTGCTCATAATTAGCTCCACATTCTTGTCTTGAAAATTTACTGAATATTTTTTTCTAATTATCTTTCATTTCTTAATTCCGAGGTCACAATTCCATCAAAATTCTCTGTTTTTTATCTCTTTACAAATGGTTTGTTTCATAATAAATAAGCATCGTATGTATGAAAAAATTTGATTATTTTAATGCCATGGGTTCAATAAAGCAAACACAAAAAATGCACCAAATGCAAAAAATGCATGGAAAATTGGGTGCCAACGTAGAAGTGATGAAGAGAAATAGAATCCAAAGGTAAGTAGTTATATTATTCATGTTTAGGGCCTAACTACAGGGGCAAAGCAGCCGGTATAGAACAAATTTTTGTATTACAGAAAAGAGCCATTAGAGCTATTTATAAACTAAAATCAAGGGAGTCCTTGCGAGTCAAATTTAAACAAATATAGACATAATAACTGTATACATATACATATAATAATAATGTATAAATATACATATAATAACTGCATATAAACAAAATTGTGATTTTTCAAATCGTCAAACAAGAAGGATGCATCAATTGGCTACCTCTTCGTACCGTCTTTCTAAAGTGCAACGTTCTTTTATGGGACTAGGTATAAAATTTTATAATAAAGTCCCAAAACAAATACGTGACTTACCAGTGGAATCTTTTAAGAAACGTGTAAAGGCTCAGCTCTTAGGCAAGGGCTACTATAGCATAAATGAATATTTAAATGACAAGGATGCTTGGAAATGACTAGCTAGGCAACCAGTTCTGCACAGGTTAGAGAATACCTATTTTTGTAATAGATATAAGTTTTAGTTTTAAAAGATGTGCTGAGGAGTTTCTTTACGGCTTTTCTTCTCCTCCATGACAAAGCACCTTTCCGAAAAGCTGGTAGATTAAAAAAAATGACGTGCATAAGAGTATCAGTGATACCTACATGAATAAAGATTATTTCATTTCATTTCATTTCATTTCAAATTAAATTAGCTAGCGAAACTCCACAGACGTGATAGGTATATAATAATATGATAGAACTAGGGATTGCAATAAGGAAAAACGGATCCGGTAATCCGGCCGGGTCCGACGTTTTTTACGTATACCGGATCTGGTGGAATTTACCGGATACGGTCACACCAATTTTTGGTAAAATAATCACCTTGTTGCTAGTATAGATGCTTTGAATGCCTGGTATAGATGTTGTAATTAATCTAGTATTACAATCTGGTATTCTCAACGTTCAATAGGGGTGATAATATAGTACAGCGTGAAATTATATTTTCGTTGAAATCACTTCTTGTTTATAATTGGTAATATTTGCCCTAAATGGATATAGGTGTAAGCTATAGGTGTATATCAATTGAAGCGCAATAACATGACAACAAAAACCCCCTTTAAACATATTAAGATGTGTAGTTGTATACATGTACACTTGTTATGTACACTTGTTCTGTATGTTTTATAGTTTGTATAATTATTTATTTCCCACTTTATAATATTATATCCCTAATAAGTATCATTTAATCATATACACATAAAATTAAATAAAATAAATAATTAAGTTGTAAATTATCTTCAACTTTGGATTGACCTGCTTCTAAAATAATATTAATATACAATATTAATAAGATTGACGCCACATGTGAAACTACACGAAAAAGGGGACTACACTGTAAATCAGCAGCCGTGGTTGGTTCCTAGCCGCTCCATGGCACAGGCAGAGGGTAGTCCTTTTTCGTCAGGTGACATGGTACCCGCTAAATTTTCTATGTTTCATGTCAAGCAATAATTTAGTAAAGGGTTACATTTTGTTAGTACTTTTTCTTTCATCGTAGTTTAACCTTGTAACCCATGTACCATGTTATTTTCATGACGGAATAAATGTTTCTTTCTTTCTTTCTTATTAGCTCCTTCTTAAAGAAAATAAAGAGGAAAAAATGTAGGAATTGATATAACTATGTACTATATTTTTAGAAGACAAGTTATATTAACTATGAGTTCTACTAACAGTCTGATAACTATATAGTTATATAGTTCTACTTACAGTCTATAACGAACTAGTTGAACCGTTTTTAGGTATTTATATAGTATCGATAGCATTACTACTAATGTACCTCACTGGCGTGTTGATGCATATTGTTTAAGTTTACGATCCATATTGAAATCAAATAATTATGTACAAAACTATTACTGATACACAAATATTTACAAAAACTATTATTAAAATACAAATATTTACAAAACACGCAAAAAATTATAAAAAAAAATAATAAAGTAGAGCAACTTTCGATACACAATCTACGTCAGAGCCGGAGCAAGGTTAGAGTGAGAGGGAACAGTTTTATTCGTCGTGGACTACACGTCTGAACGCTTCGGCCGTGCATTGGCCACTAAGGAATTTCCCTCGCATTTCTTGTTTATAAACTCTTTTTTTGTAGGTCTTTTGAGATTATTGTTATTGTTAGAGTAAGGTGATTTAGGTGCACTTTTTTTTTGTATTTGATTTATTGAACTCGTGGCATTAAAATAATCAATTATTTACATACATACGATGCATAGTTATTATGAAACAAACCATTTGTAAAGAGATAAAAACCGAGAATTTTGAAGGAATTGTTATGTCTGAATTAAGAAAATGAAAGATAATTAGAAAAAACTATTCAGCGCATTTTTAAGACAAGAATGTTGAGCTAATTATGCGCTGAACAGATTTGTAAATTAATTCTTTGTTTCCATAAAGTAAGCTCACAAACATAACTCGAAATGACGTTGGGCGCGAAAGAGCTGTATTTAACGATTGATTTACCTAACAAAATCCACCTAGATGAACTTAAAAAAAATAACTAGCTATTACTAATATTATGGTTACTTTTGTGTAATAATAATATTTTATGATATTTCATTACTTTGTATGAAAAAAAAATACAAAGTTGTACAAATAATTCGCCGCGAGTGAATTTTGCAAGACTGCAGCCTTAAGTTGGAATTCCAACTCACCCCATAGGTCATGTCCAACGTAATACTGTTCGCAATTTGGATATTTCATAATCATGTGATTATGTAATAACACTCATCATCAATCATTCTTTTAGACTATCGCGCCGTTTATGATCCGAGCCCTGACGGATGGCCGGTGGTATTACTCATTGAACTCGGAAGATAATTACATTCAGACTTATAATGTAACAATTTGTGCCACGACAAATTCTTCTGGGTAAGTTATTTTACACACTTCTTCAACCCATTAATGACCTCACTACTGAGCACGAATTTCTCCTACTGAGGAGGCCTAGAGCATACTCCACCACACTCCTCCAGTGCGGATTGGTGGAGGGGTTAGTGGCAAACCCAAGTGTCGGAAGTTTTTCATGCAGCGCAAGGTACTGCGACATGGCTTAACGATTGCTGTATTACAACCGATACCGACTGACTTTACGACTTGACGTGCCATCGGAAGCACGGAAGAGCTCAAGAAATATTTGACACTAGCGGTCACCTATCCAATTCCCGACCGTCCGCTATTGTTTAACTTTGTCGATCACTTATCGAGTTGCTATGAGCGCTATTATTTTACACATAACGGTGATAAAGTCGACGGCATCGACTAATTACCATCAGCCCCGTTTGCAAACGAGTTACATACTTAAAACTATCGTTGAAATCATTAGTGTACTAAATGCCGCTATACATTTCTACTAACTATACAATAATAAAATATATTTTATATTTTTGCAGTACCTCCGACATGACTTGCAATAGTCAGCTCACGTTAAGCAACGAATACAAGTCACGGTGCATTCAGAAGTGGATGATACGGAAAACTATTGTTGTAAAGGATGGCAAAGCTCACACGACATTAGTTAACATACCAAGTTGTTGTAGCTGTGTAGCTGTCAATAAATAAGTACTATTATAAAATAAATATACTATGTACTGTGAAAATCCCTATTATTATGATTTTAAGTTCCTATCTTCGCAGAAACTAAATAATTATAAATGCAACAGTTATTCATGATGATTCATTAACTGCATTGACTATTGATGGATTAATTATCATTACATATTATTACCAAAGATATTAATGACGAGAGACACAATAGTATTAACAAGTAACAGTAAACAGGAACAATATGTAAACCAGGCGCGAATCGTATTCGAATCCGCAAAGTACTTCATATTTACGCCATAGACAATTCACTCTTGCCGCAAATTTTCATCACATAATAATAATTTTTATAAGGAATAATATATAAATACAATAAGAAAAGAAATATAACGGAACAGGACTTCCAAAGTAAAATTATTACACCTTATTAAAATGTTATTGATTAATATCCACATTATCCACGATATTTGTTCCTCGTAACTAAGAGTCCTGACTGATGATTATGCATGTGCACAGCTATAATAACAAATTTGAATTTTCATTAACAAGCTGCACTGATTGATAATGGCTATCCCATAGGGCTATTATGTCCATAAACGGCAATTCAGTCAATTTTATCATTCCGGAAGTTCAGCAAAATAATAATATGATTAACATATTACTCATATTAGTAGTTGGTTTTATTAATAAATAAGATCAATTTTACTATATTATAGTCTTGTTCGGAATAAAATGTGAAAATTTCTAGAGTATAAGAAATAGACTAATTATATTCAGGAAAGGTCCATCTAAGGTTACAAAATACTGGAATTGCCTTGACAGTTTACTAGTATACACTGTATCGCTTTGTTACTTGCGAGTAAATTAACCAGACAGGCCACTTTAGACCAACAAAAAATGAAACAACCAGGACACTGCCTCGCTAACTTTGCATTTAAAATCAAATGGCTTCCAAGGCCTTGAGCCGGACGCTTAAAAACCAAACCAATGTGCAGTAGTATCATCTGTACTTGGTTGTATGGTAAAACCACCTTCATTAGATTTCAGTCTCGTTAACAGGTACAGAGATACATTAGTCGTGTAAGAACCGAAACAGAAAATCATCGTACAAATGGCTTGTAAATAATAAACACTTTAGACTCATTATAAAGAAATCATTAAATTATATTTTATTCCCCATTGTTAGTAATTTAGTTTAGTAATACAATAATTGGTCCTTCGAGCCGGATCAAGGAAATCTTTGAAAGTCTTATCACACGACCCTGGCAACACACGAGCAACAACTGGGCACTTTGAAGGGTTTCTCGAAGACCTCGTCTTTGGAGTTGAGGGCCACCATGTGACGGAACACGTATTTCTGCACGCACCGAGCATCGTAGCCCTGTTGGAAGACTGCTATTGGCGAGCAGGCGGCTTTGAATTGGCTGAAATTAAAAACATAAATAGTTTAAAAACTAAATACAGGCTTTTATAGCTTTTTTTATGGAAATAGCCGGCAAACGAGCTGACGATCCACCTGATGGTAAGTGGCTATCGCCGCCCATGGACATCAGCAACACCAAAGGCATCACTGATGCGTTGCCGGCCAGGAAAGAAAGAAGAAAAAGGAAGAAAGAACTGGCTCTCAAGCCTTCACTATATGCTTTCAATAATATTCTAAAGCAAAAAAAATGCGACTGTACTGTGAAGCGTTAAGTTCCCTCGTCTTGAGCCAATCCTGAGTGTACCCACACAAACAGGGTGAGCTAAAAGCGTTCCATGTGATAAATACCAATGTCGGACTGTCTTTGTTCTATAAATCAAAACAATACTTTTGTGTAACTTGGAGTAAAACTTCTTATACTCAACGCACATAATGTCCGTCCGTATCGGCACTGCCTTACATCCACGTTTAAACAGTTCCGTCGATCGCCATGAATCATAAAACTCAATAATTATTTGTATTAAACACAACTGTTTCACCACAGATAAATAATAGTTCAGTCTGTTCAGTGCCCTACATTGTATTCGTACTTACGTGCAAATTTCAACTCGAAACCTTTGCTGCGGATTGTCTTCAGTATTTATTACTCTATGCCATTTTTCATCAGCATCCATTGCATATTGTGGAACGTAAAGCTGTAAAAAGTTAGAATTTATGTTAATAACACTATATGTTGTAAAATTTACCAAAAGAAGCAAAATTATTGGTGATAGATAGAGGTCCCTAGCTAGACCCTATGTGACGCAATGACATCTATTCTAAGAAACTAGATATATCTTTATGAAAAGCGCATTAATCTTTAAAGTGTATAAGATCACTTTCTAACATGGTTTTCGTGGCTATTTTGGGAAACAGCTGCCAATAACTCAGATGTTTATGTCAAACTAAAAAAAAATAAGGTTTAATTTTATCGGAATGAACTAAATATTTTATGATTACCTTTACTTACTCACTAAGATTTAAGCTTTACTAAAACCTAAATAATTTTTAAAATTTCTAATAAAAAAACAATGTCATACCCTCTCTTGTGAAGCGCAAAGTTCCAGGTTTTCCTCATCGGGTCCAATTCTTTCTGCTATCTGCGGAGCTTCCAGTACATCGCTATTGAACGTCTTGTTCCGCCTTCGATACTGTAATTTATATATTGCACTGTGTTTTAGCAGTTTCATGACAATATTTTTATGGCCACATTATTCATACTATTTTAGGTTTTGATCACATTGTTATGTCGTTACATGTCGTCTGCCTTTATAGTAATGAGACGAGACGAAAGAGACATTGGCATGACAAAGTAAACACCATCCAGATGTTCTGGCTTTGGGTTTGACATAAATCTATATAGATAACTAACTTAAACTCACATCTTTTATCACATTTTCGACCACGTCATCCTTGTAGCCGACAGTCTTGTCACAGATCCCAAGTTGTAAGCACTCCTCTGGTATCTGGAAAGTGACGTCGGCTCCCGACCTGGAGGTCAGTCCCGGGAATACCACGCTTCCATCTGGAGCTAAGACAATCACAGAAATGTTAACAATGTAACCAATATACGTATATAACATTTCCCTACATTCAGATACTAATTTGTTATACATTGCTGTGATGATGATCATTATTGAATTTGTCTCTGAATTCAGAGAAAATGTAATAAGCCCTGCATTATAGACGGATGTTTATAAATGTAAGCCAACCATCCAGATGTGGCTGAACGGGTTTGGTAGAAATTGGGCACACAGATAGTTTATAACTAAAAGACCTCCGGGTAGAGCTTAATTTAATGCTTTGGGTATTAATCACAATTTGTTCATTTCATCTCTGGTCTTAAGGCTGCAGTCTTGCAAAATTCACTCGCGGCGAATTATTTGTACAACTTTGTATTTTTTTTTCATACAAAGTAATGAAATATCATAAAATATTATTATTACACAAAAGTAACCATAATATTAGTAATAGCTAGTTATTTTTTTTAAGTTCATCTAGGTGGATTTTGTTAGGTAAATCAATCGTTAAATACAGCTCTTTCGCGCCCAACGTCATTTCGAGTTATGTTTGTGAGCTTACTTTATGGAAACAAAGAATTAATTTACAAATCTGTTCAGCGCATAATTAGCTCAACATTCTTGTCTTAAAAATGCGCTGAATAGTTTTTTCTAATTATCTTTCATTTTCTTAATTCAGACATAACAATTCCTTCAAAATTCTCGGTTTTTATCTCTTTACAAATGGTTTGTTTCATAATAACTATGCATCGTATGTATGTAAATAATTGATTATTTTAATGCCACGAGTTCAATAAATCAAATACAAAAAAAAAGTGCACCTAAATCACCTTACTCTAACAATAACAATAATCTCAAAAGACCTACAAAAAAAGAGTTTATAAACAAGAAATGCGAGGGAAATTCCTTAGTGGCCAATGCACGGCCGAAGCGTTCAGACGTGTAGTCCACGACGAATAAAACTGTTCCCTCTCACTCTAACCTTGCTCCGGCTCTGACGTAGATTGTGTATCGAAAGTTGCTCTACTTTATTATTTTTTTTTATAATTTTTTGCGTGTTTTGTAAATATTTGTATTTTAATAATAGTTTTTGTAAATATTTGTGTATCAGTAATAGTTTTGTACATAATTATTTGATTTCAATATGGATCGTAAACTTAAACAATATGCATCAACACGCCAGTGAGGTACATTAGTAGTAATGCTATCGATACTATATAAATACCTAAAAACGGTTCAACTAGTTCGTTATAGACTGTAAGTAGAACTATATAACTATATAGTTATCAGACTGTTAGTAGAACTCATAGTTAATATAACTTGTCTTCTAAAAATATAGTACATAGTTATATCAATTCCTACATTTTTTCCTCTTTATTTTCTTTAAGAAGGAGCTAATAAGAAAGAAAGAAAGAAACATTTATTCCGTCATGAAAATAACATGGTACATGGGTTACAAGGTTAAACTACGATGAAAGAAAAAGTACTAACAAAATGTAACCCTTTACTAAATTATTGCTTGACATGAAACATAGAAAATTTAGCGGGTACCATGTCACCTGACGAAAAAGGACTACCCTCTGCCTGTGCCATGGAGCGGCTAGGAACCAACCACGGCTGCTGATTTACAGTGTAGTCCCCTTTTTCGTGTAGTTTCACATGTGGCGTCAATCTTATTAATATTGTATATTAATATTATTTTAGAAGCAGGTCAATCCAAAGTTGAAGATAATTTACAACTTAATTATTTATTTTATTTAATTTTATGTGTATATGATTAAATGATACTTATTAGGGATATAATATTATAAAGTGGGAAATAAATAATTATACAAACTATAAAACATACAGAACAAGTGTACATAACAAGTGTACATGTATACAACTACACATCTTAATATGTTTAAAGGGGGTTTTTGTTGTCATGTTATTGCGCTTCAATTGATATACACCTATAGCTTACACCTATATCCATTTAGGGCAAATATTACCAATTATAAACAAGAAGTGATTTCAACGAAAATATAATTTCACGCTGTACTATATTATCACCCCTATTGAACGTTGAGAATACCAGATTGTAATACTAGATTAATTACAACATCTATACCAGGCATTCAAAGCATCTATACTAGCAACAAGGTGATTATTTTACCAAAAATTGGTGTGACCGTATCCGGTAAATTCCACCAGATCCGGTATACGTAAAAAACGTCGGACCCGGCCGGATTACCGGATCCGTTTTTCCTTATTGCAATCCCTAGTTCTATCATATTATTATATACCTATCACGTCTGTGGAGTTTCGCTAGCTAATTTAATTTGAAATGAAATGAAATGAAATGAAATAATCTTTATTCATGTAGGTATCACTGATACTCTTATGCACGTCATTTTTTTTAATCTACCAGCTTTTCGGAAAGGTGCTTTGTCATGGAGGAGAAGAAAAGCCGTAAAGAAACTCCTCAGCACATCTTTTAAAACTAAAACTTATATCTATTACAAAAATAGGTATTCTCTAACCTGTGCAGAACTGGTTGCCTAGCTAGTCATTTCCAAGCATCCTTGTCATTTAAATATTCATTTATGCTATAGTAGCCCTTGCCTAAGAGCTGAGCCTTTACACGTTTCTTAAAAGATTCCACTGGTAAGTCACGTATTTGTTTTGGGACTTTATTATAAAATTTTATACCTAGTCCCATAAAAGAACGTTGCACTTTAGAAAGACGGTACGAAGAGGTAGCCAATTGATGCATCCTTCTTGTTTGACGATTTGAAAAATCACAATTTTGTTTATATGCAGTTATTATATGTATATTTATACATTATTATTATATGTATATGTATACAGTTATTATGTCTATATTTGTTTAAATTTGACTCGCAAGGACTCCCTTGATTTTAGTTTATAAATAGCTCTAATGGCTCTTTTCTGTAATACAAAAATTTGTTCTATACCGGCTGCTTTGCCCCTGTAGTTAGGCCCTAAACATGAATAATATAACTACTTACCTTTGGATTCTATTTCTCTTCATCACTTCTACGTTGGCACCCAATTTTCCATGCATTTTTTGCATTTGGTGCATTTTTTGTGTTTGCTTTATTGAACCCATGGCATTAAAATAATCAAATTTTTTCATACATACGATGCTTATTTATTATGAAACAAACCATTTGTAAAGAGATAAAAAACAGAGAATTTTGATGGAATTGTGACCTCGGAATTAAGAAATGAAAGATAATTAGAAAAAAATATTCAGTAAATTTTCAAGACAAGAATGTGGAGCTAATTATGAGCAGAACAGATTTGTAAATTAATTCTTTGTTGCCATAAAGTAAGCGCACAAACATAACTCTAAATTACTTTGGGCGCGAAAGACCTGTATTTAACTATTGATTTACCTAACAAAATCCACCTAGATGAACTTAAAAAACTTAAAATAACCAGCTATTACTTATATTATGGTTATTTTGTGTAATAATAATATTTTATGATATTTCACTACTTTGTATGAAAAAATGTACAAAGTTGTGAAAATAATTCGCCGCGAGTGAATTTTGCAAGACTGCAGCCTTTAGATTTTCTATATTGGGGATACTATAGAACACAAAAACACAGACAACTCTTCTATAGAAAAAAAATACTTAGTAGAGCAACTTTCCGAACTAGTCAAATAATTACGCTATGTAGGATGAATGCGGGGACTGCGGGGAGCCTACGTGCAGACGCTTGACGTTTGGACTAGCCGCACGCGATTCTTATTTTGTGAACTACGAGACTAGGCCCTTAACTATAAGGATCTTACAGGTAAAGTGAGAGGTCGCGGACAGAAGCTAGTAATATGTACCTAATGAAACTATTGAGCCTATAGTCGAATCACTAATCCAATGGACCAATTTGATTACAATGTAATAAGTTTTTGATGACAAACTGATTCATTGTCAATACGTTATGATTTGAAACATGTATTTTTTTAGGGATCAAGAAGTCACTATTACTTTTATAGACCAAATACTATTAAGTACCCTATGCTATTACTATTGCATTATTATTTAACAAAGTGACATTAGTTTCTGTTAAATCGGTTCAGTGGATTACTGATTCGACTATAGCTCTACCATTATGACCAACTTTCAAGTCATTATCAACTGAACTAAAGGCACATTCTTCTCAATTTGTAGCTCACTTGTTAATTCAGTCTAACATTGAAAATCAATTAAATTAATGTAAATGGAGTGTTAATCTCATGGAAGAGATATGCAAGCGGACGTGGAGGCGAGCACTCAATGTTAGTAGGTAAATATTCTAAGTATTATAATTGCTTGCCAAAAGTATGTACCTATGCCAATTAACATACTACATTCATAATACATTCGTGAGAGGCACAAAATTTACGCTATGACTTTTATCGATACCAATTATACATACCTATTATTTATAAATATACATAAATATAAACATTACATGAACTTATCGGCTTAATACGTTTACGACTGAAATTAGGCCGATATCCATAGGTACTATACAAATGAAGTACATCAAACGACAAATAAAACCAGTTTCCAATAACAATTAACAATCATCACCTCTCGAAAGGAAAGTTCGCACAAATATTTAGTTTATAAAAAAGGGACAATTTAAAATTCTGGACATTGATTACAAAAACAAACGGTCTATGGTTGAAGTTTTCATTTAAACTTTTGAACCGCGGGGAGCTAATCTTACCTTGCCATCTAACGTCCCTCTCAATCAAAAAGCCGGACAAAAGCCTAAAAGCCCTAAAAGGCCGGACTTATCCGGACAAATCCGCACAGTCGGTAGCTCTATTTGTATGTCCTCACACACGCACACACGCACACAACACAGAAAGCGAACGGACAAGTGCAAGCCGGTTCTGTTAGTATTTCCTGACCTCCGTGACTGTGATACAAACCTCGTTTATTGACAAAAGGCTTCCCGTACCTATTGATGATTTTGTACGAACCATTCGTTTTCTGATTCGCCGATCTCACGGTCCTATGCGGCGCATGTAACGTACCGAATCCTTGGACGGACATCTGAAACTGATGGTGAATAAACTTTACAATACAATACATACAATAATTTTTGTTGTACATGCATCGGTAATGAAGAGTGGAATTAGTGAAAGTCAATAAAATCAGCTAAAACAGCCAGATAATATTATAATGAAACTGTAATGTTTCGTACAGAATGCAGATGATATTAGAAAAAATAATTTTTGAGGTCGCCTGTACGTCTGTCTGTTTATTTATGCACATTAATCTAAGAAACTTCAATATTTGGATGCCATTCTCAATGGTTTTTTGTCGTAAAGCTTTGTATTTGGCTCTTCATTTACTGAATTCATTGTTTTGACGTGATAACGTTTATAAAGACGATGAGCCTGAAAGGCATTCACGAAAACCGAGTAACGGCCGCTCACGTCACGGAAGCGCGCGCAGCATTAGAGAGAGAGGCACGCTAGACCGGCCGTCTCTCTCCCACTCAAGCGTACTGCGTAATCGGTCCGCTTGGAAGGCATTCTCGAAAACGTGGTAACGAGCCTGCTCACGTCACGAGCCACAACGCGCGCAAAGTATCGAGAAAGAGATACGCTGAATAATAATAAAACGAAATATATATCTGTAATTTAATATGTAAAATAGTAATTTTCATTCTATTTCCCGTTCCTAATGTGCGAATTGACAATATTTATATCATAAATTATTCTTCTACGAAATAGACGTTATCACGTAAAACCATTGTCCGTAAACCGACTTTACAGACAACCAATTTTTTTCAAAGAAAACATATCCCCGAAGCGAAACACGAGCTATTACTAGTGTAAGCTTATGCTTACAAAGTATTGCCCTATAATAATGCTTTTTTAATAATTTAATTTTTTAATAATTTAATGGTATCCTACTAATTTATAGGTACTTAAATGTAATTTGTTTGTGAGATGTATCAACTATATAGAAAGTTGGCATAAAGAACTAAATAAAAAAAACAGCAAGAAAAGGACCCGGGATAATCAACTTACTAAAAATTTTACTAAAATTGATTTTACTAAAATAACAAATAAACGGGCAAAGTAAAATGTAATGAGAGACCAATTCATAATGTATTCACAAATGATGTTAACTAAGGGAGAATTGAGTGTTGGTCATTTTAAAACGTCTGAGATAAAATTGTAAGATAATAAAATGCAACTGTTTTTACTTTGATTGTACTTTTTTCTATGTCTTTTCCAGCTGTCAAATAAATCTGGCTAACGGGAAAAAAATTCCCACGGCCAGACAACTCTGACCACCAATACACACACTGCACACTAGAAATACGTATTATAATATTAATAATAATAATAATAATTTATTTATTTGCATAAAAAGTACAAAAAAATTTTTACAGGACACGTATTACAATATTAGTATTATTAGACACAATAGGCGGTCTTATCGCTGTAATAGCGATTTCTACCAGACAACCTAAGGGCCACCAATCTGACCACTTGGAAACACTGACTAATTATCCCGGAAAATGCGGGTAGAGCCGCAGCCCAGAGCTAGTTATGTGGTTTTATTTAGCTTGCCCTGTTTGTTTGGGTCAAATCTTACAACTTTCTGAATTAGAACTACTTCCTTTCATCCTACGAAGTTGAAACTTTGCATATTGCTATAGTTTCGATGACAATACATTATTAACCGACTTCAAAAAAGCAGGAGGTTCTCAATTCGACTGTATTTTTTATGTTTCTTATCTCAGAACTTTCGACTGGGTGAACCGATTTTTAACCAACTTCAAAAACGGAGGAGGTACTCAATTCGACTGTATTTTTTATGTTTGTTACCTCAGAACTTTCGACTGGGTGAACCGATTTTGATGATTCGTTTTCTAATCGAAGATGGTGCTTGTCATGTGAGTTTTAGAGTTATCCCTAATTTTGAAGTCGGTTATTTTTTGTCAAGAATTATTTAATTTTTATGATAAGCCTAACCTGATAAGAACTTTTAGGGTTGGCCCCAGAACTGTTGGGAACTGTTTAACGGTTAACAGCACGGTCACAATTTTTTCTTTAGTTTTTACAATGGTGCTATAAAAAATCCGTTTATTTAGTTTTTCAACTAATTACTTGTTTTACGTAAATGTTCACTATGATCATTATCACGATCATTACTTTTGGTGTTCTAGCGATTGAAAAGGTGGAGTTGATATGAATCAGTCTTCAGAATAATAGTTTCCATATGAAATTAAATAAAAAAAATAATGTACGTATGCATTTTACATAAATTTTATCATTCGTCATCACCATGAATTTCTTCAAGGAAATTAACGGTTAACAGCACGTTCAAAAATTTTTCTTTAGTTTTTACAATGGCGATATAAAACCGTTTATTTAGTTTTGCAACTAATAACTTGTTTTACGTAAATGTTCACTATGATCATTATCTTGATCATTACTTTTGGCGGTCGTCTAGTAAGTATTATAGTATGGTCTGCGGTATGGCCAGCTAGTGGAACTGTGTTGGCGGATGTCGTTTAATTAAACTAAGTAGGTAGCCGGTGTTCTTGTAAATGTAAATGTACTTCTGTGCAAATGACTCATTGCCGTTCAATATTTGCAAATAGTATTAATACATACTTTTAAGTAGCTTGATTGTGCTTCCCTCCTTACATTAAGGGCTATTAATAGAGTTATTTAATTATAACGGACCCTCAGTGGAAAATGGTATAAGATGAAAATTACAATTTTACAGGAGAGCAAAAAAACTGTTAAAATATCAGTAAGTTCCTTTGACTAAAGGAATTTTCATTAGGATTTCTTGCACAAAACCGTGAAGATTAATGATAAAAATTTGAAAGAAATTGAGCATATGCAGCTTTTGTCCCTCTTTCCAATCATATTATTAAAAAAAAGCAAAGCAACAACCCATAATTGTCCCACTGCTGGGCTCGGGGTCTCCTCTCTCAATGTGAGGGGTACAGGCCATAGTCTACCACGCTGGCCAAGTGCGGATTTGTAGACTTCACACACCTTTGAGAACATTATGGAGAACTCTCAGGTGTGCAGGTTTCCTCACGATGTTTTCCTTCACCGAAGCAAGTGATAATTAACTCGTAAAACGCACATAATATTTGAAAATTAGAGGTGCGTGCCAGGATTTGAACCCGGGCCCCCGCGTTCGGGAGACCAACGTTCTAACCACTAGGCTATCACTGCTTATCATATTATTATTATCATATTATTAACTAAAACTCAAAGTAACACGACTTATGCTTTTTTTCGACTGAGGATGTGATAATATTCCTGCCTTTTGAATAATTTTGTAGTGGTTTATAACAAAGTAGAAGACAGAAAGTATGATGTGAGGAGATGTGAACAGAAGTGCTTCGAAGTGAGACCAGGTAGGAGAGTTGAGACGCGGAACTATTAGAAAGGTTTTACAAAATGTTACTGGCCAGTCAACACAACAGACCATATAAAATAAACAGGCGATTTAAAATCAGTTACAGAAGAATGTATGTTGTGAATATTACAAGTAGGTATTTCAAAATATTTGAATACATTTACAAAATTATAACTTCTGTCGTTGAAGGAAACATCATGCCATCACACTACGAGAATAGACAAAAATGATAGTTAATGATGTCTACATCGAGGCACGAATTTAATAAATTTAATTTTAATGTTCGGCGTAGTTTAAGACTATCAGATAATACCTTCCTAATCAGGTACGTTAGGTACACAATTGGATACACAGAATGCCTTCTCCCACCTAAAATTTTGATTAAATTTCCTGAATAAGCAGGTGTTTTATTTTTGTTTATTGACAAAATAATATTTTTTTATGGATATAACTGACAACGACCAGGTGATGGTAAGTGGCTATTGTAGATGAAGATCAGGAAACCAAAGGCATTACAAAATGCGTTACCGGCCAAGATAAAGAGAAAAAGAAAATGTGTGCAATTCACACGTGGTAGAAGTGAAACTTTCCAAAATTTTGGTTTCAAGATAATTTGATGACAAAGCAATAAATCGAATCTTAAAGCAATAAATCGAAGCGCCATCTATGAATACAACTTAGCACTTTTTAAAAATCTATCTAGCAATAAAACGAATGTTCTATCTTATTCCTCGCGCCATCTATGAATACAACTTAGCATTTTTACTGTCTGTATAATCGGTAGGTCGATCGACAGAATGAAAGAATGAAATTGTTATTTTTTGTTGATAAATTCTTTGAAAATATTTGAAAGAGCATTTGAAAGTATTTAAAAACAGTATAAAAATAAAACTAAAAAAAAATAAAACTAAAAAAAAAGAAATATTGTGAGACGCGAACCTGCGCATCAGGTATTGTGTATCTACGTCCTGACCATTGAGCTACGCAGAAATTAAATTGAATGACGAAATTAGCGGTTATATTATGTTATCTGTCGTTGCATCCGGTTTCAAATCACTAACGATTCTAAAGAAGTTTCACTTCAAAAAGTGGTGGCTAACCAGGCGGACCTCACGGAGAAATAATTATAGTGGTACCAATTATAATCCCTCAGACGGGCCTTACAACCATTGGGCCTCGACGATTCGCTTCTTATGACACCTATCCAGCGTGGTAATAAAACTGAAAACCGAATATTATCAAGACGTTATATTTATCTCTTGTACACGTGTAATTTCGAAAAAGCGTTTTACAATTGTTTTTTTGGATAACTATCAATTTGGTACCTATAAATTCCTATTTGCGATGTTTTCGTACAGAGACGATTCAAGAGGTATACTATTAAACAATGATGTTTAAATAAATATAGATAGGTAATGCCCTTACAAATCAACCGAAAAATCTGTTCCGATGTCCGCAGGGCACGCTTTATTGCTTTATCGCACTTCTTTATCGCTCTCGCGTGAAAACTACATCGCTATCTCTTTCTTCACCTGAATAAGAGTTCCCAATTGGGAACTTTTTGAGTCACACAACGCGCGCTTATGTCATATCTGCCTCTTTTTAATATATAATATCATTGCTATTAAACATGATTAACGGCTGCTAAAATAGCGTGTTAGGTACATGTTTGTAATAACAGAAGACGCAAAAACCAAGGTCTGACATTATTTACTGCTATGTGGATCGATTTTTTGTACTGGCGGGCAATTGTAGAACATTCGAATAGAGTGCAAAATACGGCCCTTAACAAAAAAACAAATCTTGCGACAAACAAAAAAATATATAACTGAAAGAGTATATCGTCTACCAGTAATAAAACTTTAAATTGTTTTAAAATTTTATTCAATATTAATCCAAGGTAGGTAATACCATAATACCTTGTTATTTAGCTTTCCAAAGAGATTCCGTATCTATAAATAATAAGCTTAAATTTCGAGAACCCCCACTACATATTGTATAGCAGACCAAAGTAAGAAAATTAAATGAAGCAAAAAGTGATTACACCTATCGATTACGTCAGTTATTATTAATTTGCTGTATGTATTATATAATTATTAAGATAGGAATCATTATCAATTTTTAAACCTATGAACCTATTCAATAATATTCATAACGCTAAATTAGGCAATGAATTAAAAATATTAGACTAAAATAGGCGCAGCATAAACAAGTTGGTCCTAACTCTTAAGCTATGAAATTTTCCGCAGGTATTACTCAAACAACCTGAGAGCACAGTTGTTGTTAACACGTTGAGCGAATACGGCGTGTTGTGCGAGTTAACAATAAACTAGTTATCTACCTGCGATAAGCGTGGTCTCGACCGCTCCGGCCGGGACCCACGCACAATGGAAAATGAACCGTCTTGTATCGGTGATACGAACGAATTAGAAGTGACTAATGTGGACGTAAACAATGTAGACGATGAAGTTTTTGCTATTAACTACGAATTAAATTCTTGTGTGGAAACGGAAGATGGGACTAGGAAGAGGACTAGAACTCATGGAGAAGGCTCGCCTGATGATGGATGGCACACTATGGTTAGAGGACGGAAGGCTTTGCGGATTGAAGAAAAAATACAAGTTTTTGCATCGTGTATCAACGCGATGCCGAAACAGTTTGCCTTAGCTCGACTATTTAAAGAGAATAATGTTAAAGGGGTTTCGCGCGTTAAATATGTACATCAATTCAAAATTTTGATTACGTTTGAAGAAGAGGAAGATGCCGAACAGTTTATTCAATGTAAGGCTTTTAGTGATCTCGGCTGGAGGTGTCAGAAAACCTCAGAAGTCGGTTTATCCTATGGTATAATTAGAGATATTGACCTAGATGTTAGTGAAGAGGATATCATGAAGAATTTATCATGTGAAACTGAATTAGTTTCCGTAAGGAGATTAAATAAACGTAATTATGGAACAAATAATTCTGTGAGTTGGATAAGGAGCGAAGCTATCCGTCTTGGATTCAAGGGGCCCTCGCTGCCTCCTAGTGTGAGTATGCATGGTCTAAAGATCACTGTAATTCCCTATGTATTTCCAGTTACGCAGTGTTCCCGATGTTGGAAGTTTGGACATACCCGATTGTTATGTCCTTCGAAAAAGGTGGTGTGCCCTAAATGTACCAAGAATCATGAAAACTGCGAAACTACTTCTTACCGCTGCATTAACTGTACTGGAAATCACATGTCGCTCCAAAAAATATGTCCAATGTTTAAAAAGGAGAGAAGAATAAGAGAGATAATGTCAGAATTCAACTGCACGTACAGAAAAGCCTTAACCATATATGTACCTCCATCACCTACGCCCCAAGACAACCTACAACCAGGCCATATCTCTGCCGACAATAATATACCACAGTCAATACAAAGGGCACCTGAACCTAAGAAAGATGAAATGCCGCAGAAAAAAAAGTTGATGTCCGAATTATTCACCTCTCCAAAGCAGGATATTCCCCCGACACAGTCCCGTAGATTTAAAAAACAACGTAAAAGACCCCCGACTCCTGGCCCACCCCCATCTCCTGGCCCACCACCAACTTCGGTACCATTGGCAATGGATACGGCATCAGTTCATGAAGCGGAGTGTTCAGAAGAGGAGAAACATGAGGAAGAAACCTACAATAAACACCGCGGCTTTAGAGACTTGGGCTTTATTAAATTAATAAAGAGACTATATAGAACAGCAGTAGGAAGTGACTCGCTAGAGGTTAAAATACAAAAGATGGTCTGTATGTGTACAGAGTGGGTATTATCTTTGTTTGTCAGTGATATGTTTACAGACCTCTTATTTAATATTTTCGGTAATAATGGATAATGGTGTTAATATCGAAAATGTAAATATAATACAGTGGAATTGTCAAAGCCTAAAATCTAAACAAGTATCTTTAGAATCACTTCTTACCCAAGAAAAAATCCATATTGCTGTGTTGAGCGAGACGTGGCTTGAACCCGGTAGCTACTTCAATATAAACGGATACCAGACTCACAGAGTCGATAGACCGGATTGTTACGGGGGGGTAGCTATTTTACTTCATTGGTCTGTTAAGGGTATGCCTTGTCTATCACATTATGTTAACACGGGTATTGAACTTTTACACATAAAAATTCTTAACTGTAAATATATCAAGAACATCGTGGCTGTTTATTGTCCATCTAGTGTACATACGACACAGAACGATTGGGATTACGTATTTTCTGTAACAAGTTCAAAGAGTTTAATTTTAGGAGATTTTAATGCACATCATTCAAACTGGTCCTACAGAACAGATCAAAGAGGTAATCAAATCTTTGATTCTATGTTAGAGAACAATTTCATATATTTAAATAATGGATACCCTACCAGAGTACGGTTAGTGAATGGTTCACTTCAGCAATCGTCACCAGATATTTCATTTGTATCTACAGAGATAGCCACTTTGTTCACTTGGAAAGCTACGAATGAATCTCTTGGTAGTGACCATGTCATTATTAAGTTAGGTGTTAGTTACAATACAAGTCGTGTCATTATAAAACGTAGAAACTTCAAAAAAAGCGACTGGAATTCTTATTCATCATACATAGAAAATTCACTGCCAGACATAAATATTTCTGCGTGTCCCCAACAACTTTATAATAAATTTGAACACACAGTGCAAACTGCAGCTAATATGTTTATTCCGTACAAAATTATTCCTCAACATATATGTACCAAGTTTAGACCAAAACCCTATTGGAATACCGAGCTATCAAAAGCTGTGGCCGAGCGACGCCTAGCTCTAGCTAATCTAAGACGTAATCCATCACCCGCAAACCTTGATACATTACATGAGAAAATCAGTCAAGCACAAAGGTTAATTCGTTTGGCTAAAAACAAATCGTGGCAAGGATTCTGTTCGTCTATAGGGGAGACGTCTTCGTCTTCAGAAATGTGGCGCAATATGAGATGGGTGAAAGGACATCAATCGAATTCTACTTTTAATCGAGCCATTGATAAGGACAGAGCAGAACAATTATTAACCTCACTATGCCCAGATTCCACTTGTCCACCTCAACCGAATTTTAATTCAAGAAATACTATATTAGAAAGTGATGTTACACTACAAGAATTAGAGCATTCAATCAAAAAATCTGACACTGCGCCGGGCACAGATGATATTTCATTTTCTATGATCTCCCATCTTCCATTAAGCGCTAAAACATATTTAGTTAAGCTATATAACATATTCTTACATACTGGCTTAGTACCTACGCAATGGCGGCAGACTAAAATAATTCCCATTCCTAAACCAGGTAAAAATTTGCATTCACAATCTGCTTTACGTCCAATATCATTAATATCATGCCCGTGTAAAATTTTTCATTCGATATTAAATAAAAGAATAGAGTGGTTTTTAGAAAAGCAAGGAATACTTCCTAATAATATGACAGGGTTTCGCAAATGCCGGTCATCTCTCGACAATCTTACACATTTAATTTCTTACATTCAAATCGGATTTTCTAAACATCTAATTACTGCCGCTTGTTTTATTGACATTGAAAATGCCTATAATAATGTTGAAGTGAACTGTTTACTTAGTATTTTGGATCAATTGGGCATTGGCTCGAAAATATGCATGTATTTGTGGTCTTACCTAAAGGATAGACGGTTGACTATATCAGTTGAGGGCTCCTACATCGTTAGATCTACTGGTTGTGGATTGGCACAAAGAGATCCATTGTCCCCACTTTTATTCAACGCAGCTACAAGTAACATTTGTAAAACCATTCAAAATGTACAAATATCTCAATACGCTGATGACTTCGTTGTGTTCGTCTCAAGAAATTGTAGCGGTTCTGCAGTTGTAGAATTACAAAATGCTTGTCAAAAATTAAATTTCATGTTGAATGGTTTAGGTTTACATATTTCACCAGCCAAGAGCAAGTTGTGTATTTTTAGAAAAGGTAGATCTAGAGAAGACATTGATTTTAGGATAAATAATCAGTCTTTACCATTAGTAAGTCATATTAAATATCTCGGTTTGTGGCTGGATGGCTCTCTTAGATGGGGAACACATATCAAGAATACAATTACTAAAGTAGCTAAATATTTAAATATTTTAAAAATATTATCAGGACCTAGCTGGGGTGTCCATCAAAAACATTTGAGACGCTTGTATATATCTATTATGCGCAATAGAATTGATTACGCCAGCTTTTTATATGATAACAGTTGCAAAACTAATTTAGCCAAGTTGGACAAATTACAAAACCAAGCCTTACGTGTTATCGGTGGTTATATACGAAGTACTCCAATTCACGTAATGGAGAGTGAGTTGTGTCTTCCACCTCTTCAATTCCGTAGAAAGTTTTTAGGTAATAAATTTTGGCTTAAATCTAAATCCTTGTCAGAGAACACTACCATGCAGGTGTTGGAAGAATTATCGTCTCTAACACGTAGTAGATATTGGTCTAATAGAAAAATCCCTCTCCTTGTAAATATACAAAATTGTTTAAATCTCATTCCCCTGCACATTAGTAATAAACTCGAAATATTTTCATTAGAAACCTGGGTTAGTAACATTGCTGTTCACGAATTCATTTCGGAATCGATCCCCCTAATTGATCGTGCCAAACGGACCTATAGTAGCCATGAACTTAAAACGAAATGCATTAAATTTATTAACCAAAGGTATGAGAATTGGCACAAAATTTTTACTGACGGCTCTAAAAGTGACTGTGGAGCTGGTTCAGCTTTTTTGGACCCACAAGTTAGATGTAGTGTGAAACTCAGGATTGATTCCAGTATATCCATTATGCATGTTGAACTAATTGCTATAGCGGAAGCGCTTGCATACGTAGATTCAACAGATTTTGACCGAATTGTCATTTTGACAGACTCCAAAAGCTCGCTGCAACACTTGGCTCGGTGTACCTCTCAAGTGAGAGGTATTCCGATAGCCTACCGTATACTGGAAGCAATCGTGAGACTTCAGGCTCGTCATAAGAAAATAGTTCTCCAATGGATACCATCTCACATCCAGATTGAAGAAAATGATGATGTAGATCTGCTAGCCAAGCAAGCAACCATTGATGGCGTTCCTTTGTCCATAACACCTCTGCATTCAGATCATATCCAATCAGTAAAGAAACGGTGCTGGGCTGACTGGCAGGAGTACTTTGACCTACGCTCTCGTGAGAAGGGTATATGGTATAGAACCATCCAGCCACAAATATTACAATACCCGTGGATAGACAGGGTAACCCTTGACAGGAATTATTTAAAAACTGCACTTAGATTGCGCTCCGGACACATTCTGTCAAATAAATTTGCCTTCTTAATGAAGAAAGTCTCATCTCCAAATTGCGATGACTGTGGAGTTATTGAAGATGTGTATCACATTTTGATGGAATGTGTTCGCAGTGAATCTTTGAGAGGCTTTATCAATAAAGGCCATTGTAATGTTGGTGAAATAAACAGTTTATTGGCCCTTCCATCAAGTGAAGTGGCCATAAATTTGTACAAAATAGCTAATTTAGCTTTAAGAAGAAATGTTAATTAATTGTGATTCTTTTTTCTTTATTATGTTTTGTTTCCAAATTTATTATGTAATTGATTTGTTATGCTTGTATGGTTTGTGGACTTAACGGGACGATGTGGTCGCTTAGCGACAAAGTCCTTTCAATAAATTAAAAAAAAAAAAAAAAAACCTGAGAGCACTGAGCAACTGAGAAAGGATTTTTAAAAATCAACTGCTAGAATGAAAAGTTAGAGTAGGTATAAATCAATCTTCATAACAATAGTTTTCCATATGAATTAAATAAAAAAACTTAAAGTCATGTATTTTACAGTCACCTATGCATTTTACATAAATTTTATCAGTAAACAGGAATGAATTTCTTCAAGGAAATTAACTTCGTGATAGAAAATGAAACAAATAACAATAGGTTATTTGTTGCTATGAGTCATGGTAGTAAATACCTACACAGTTGTTACTTGTTGAAATAACAATGTTTTAAAATATTTCTACGTATTTTTAAGGTATTTAGTAAAGTATGTCAATTATGAACATTCACTGTGAGTAGGTACTGTGATTCATACTGATTGCAGTTTTTATAAATGTAAAGTAACTGTATCCTTTTTAGGAAACAAAAACGCAATACATTTTTATGTTGTTTAAGTGTACCTAAGGTTATTGAGCTAAAACAATAATTTAAACAATAAATAAGTGCACCTGCAGACAGAATCGATCGATTTTAATTATTCTTGGGCAATCGAAAAGGCTCACGTGGCAAAACGAGAACTATAAACAACAACTTAATCGTTCTGTTATTTAAAAATTAAGAAAATATTTTATTGTTAAGCTGAAGCGAAGGGTAGGTAAAAACCCGGCCAAGTGCGCGTCACGATACGTGCAATGTAGTTACTTTTCGTTTATCGACTAACTCGGCTTACGGCTACCGTAGCCGTGATAGTTTTCCTTTTAAATTCAATGACCGAGGCGTAAACGTCTGCAACAAAGTTATATGTTATACTAGCTGACCGGGCGAACTTCGTATCGCCTAACAATTGATCAGTTAACGAGCGCGATGAAAAATGATTAAATTACTAAAATGGCCATAAAAATTTAGGGTTGTATGTATTTTTTAATGCCACATTATAAAAAAATAAAAACAAAAAATTTCGTCAAAATATTAAAAAAAATATTTTAAGGGTGAACAACCCTGATCACTTAGGGGTATGGAAAAAAGATAGTAGCCGATTCTCAGACCTACTGAATACGCATATAAAATTTGCTAAAAATCGGTAAAGCCGTTTCGGAGGAGTACGGTAACTAACATTGTGACATGGAAATTTTATATATTAGATAAATCGTTCACGAATATTTCAGTGTGCCATAATTGTTACATGTTCAAATGAATAAATAAACCTACGCCAGATGGGTTGTATTGGCTTTTCACATCCGTGTAACTGAGTTGTTACTCATAGGTACCCTGTTAGCCGAGCAAAGAAACCAAGTTCAAATTACCGGGGCAGGCATTTATTTTTAACCGACTTCAAAAAAACGAGGATGTTCTCAATTCGACTGTATTTTTTTCATGTTTGTTACCTCAGAGCTTTCGACTGGGTGAACAGATTTTAATGATTCTTTTTTAATCGAGAGCTGGTGCTTGTCATGTGGTCCCACTTAAATTTGAGTGAGATCTGACAATGGCATCTATGTCAAACATTAAGTAACGCGCGACGAATGGACGATAACTTAATATCTCGCCAACCGATGTAGATGATTCTTTTTTTATGTGGTACTTCATTTGAAGTCGGTTATTTTTTTGTTAAAATTTTGGATTATAAACTAGCGACTCGCCGCCGCTTCGCACGGGTGTAATGTTTATTAAATAAATTAATTAAAGTATTTAAATTGCTAAGTATTAATACTGGTTACTGCATCGTACGTGACCGTTTTTGTAAAAGTTAAAATGGATAAGTAGTATGTTATTTTAAAAAATGGACATAATATGCCGTTGCGGACTTTTTTATAGATCTATAAAACAGGAACAATTCTGCCATACGTTGCTTTGTGATATTTCCAACGGATTTGCCAGCGTTTTCGATGAAAGCAGGCTTGATTTTTACCTGACTATGAAAGGGTTATGTTTTTCGCGCATATCTATGTATGTATGTTTGTATGTATGTATGTAATATTCTTTAATAATCACGAGATTATCTTCCATTTATCTTCCAAACCTTCTCTTCTTCAATCTTCTTCTTCGATTTATCTTCCAAACCGCCTTCCAATCAGCGTTTTTAGATAAGTGAAATTAAAAATTAAAAAAAACAAATATGGTGGCTATGAGATACCATTGGAGCATTGTTTGAAGTATCAAAAAATAAAAATAAGTCGAATAATGCAATATGGGCTTCAAATTGTGCTTGTAATTACATAATATGACTGTATGTATCAAAAAATTGTAATTAATTACTAAGGAATATAAATAGAATACCCTATAACTAATTATTATTAGACGATAACTACTTGCTGAAGAGTTTGCCGAGCGTGTAATACGCGAAGGAATTTATGAATGCACGCCGAAAGAAAGTGGCCGGCACTTTTACTTTTTGGACGAGTTAGTAATGATACTCCAAGATTCAATCAATCAATTTATTAATTTGCACGGTAGCTTTACGTTTTTGCAACATTCAAAGATGGTTTTTTCTTTACAAAGATACATTACTTGAGATTTACTATGTTATAAAAGTGATATTGACAAATAGGACCGTAGAAAAGTTTTTTCTTAGTAAATTCTATAGCTTTTGAATTTATTCCTTTTCCTCCGTAAAATGAAAACTAGTCTCCAAAATTACCATTTTCCTATAGAATATCAAACAGATCCATAATTCGGCAGAGTTGAAATCGTCAATTAATACTAAGTACATTTAAAAGTTGCTGACCTCCTGTACTTCTGATAAGGTCAATCATCACTGTCAAACTTTATGTTTTTTTTAGCTTCAATCCGTCAAATTTGATTCAAATCATACTTTCTACTTCTACTGAGTCTCATTCTTATGACAGACATAATGAAATAGATTGCATTGAAATAACGTTTTTTTTTTAATTATTTTTACAAATGTTCACAATAAATATTTAGGTGTACTGGATCTGTACGGGGTTAAATTGAAAAAAAAATAATCTTATGATATAAACAACAGATTTTTCAATGCATTTACTTTTTGGGAATTTAAGGATGTATTTCTGGAAAATTGAAGAACTATGAGGATGAACAACGATAAATGAGATAATTATTTTTTAAGAAATAGGTATCACATTTCTTGAGAAATATGAATTCCAGATATGCCTTGTCATACAAACCTGCCTGATTGTTCTACAAAGATTGCAAAGCTCGTTTTTACCAAATAACATGGACATGTTTTACAGATCAGATGGTTGGAAATAGGTTAAAACTGCACATCTAAGTGTCTCTACGTGATCGCATCAGAATTAATGAGATCTCGTTCGTCGAGGGTAAGCGTCAGAGTTCAGAAAACATTAGCTGGGAGAAGTTACAATGGGTTGGCCACATAGCTTGAAGGACCGGTAATCGTTGTGGAGGAAAGGTCCTCGAATGGAGACCACGCCTTGGAATAAAGAGCATAGGACGCTCCCCGATCACGTGGACGGATGACCTAAAAAAAACAGCGGGTATATGCTGGATTCAGAGATTTCAGAGTGGCGCAAGGTAGAAGAGACCTATTTCCAGCAGTGGACTAGTAAACGCTGATGGATGGATGGATGTATTTACATTTTCTTATAGCCTGATGGCTTACCGATGGATTACCTGATGACAATAATTGGTAAGTTTTAAATTAAAATTAGTTGTTTATGGACATGAGCAACATCAGCTCTGCAGGAGAGTTCTATTTACGTCTTCCTTGAAGAACCCATATCATAGCGGTTTATTTTCTGTAGTCTATCTAATTTATGAATTGACGTCAGTAATCCTCGTTTTTTGGGTTTTTGCTTTCATCATGTTGATGAGTAGGGATATACGCCGAATTACGATGATTACCAAAAAACATAAATAACCGCACTGTTTCATGTTTGTATGTTACTTTGGCACTAAGTAAAGCTAATATAAAGCGTAAATTCTTAATAAAATTAACATGGTAATTGTATAGCGGTAGGTTATTGCCCAGTATTTTCTAATTATAACCCAGGAAGTAAAACACTGAAGGTCTCGTTGGCGCCACAGAAAATTAACTTTGTTTTCAAATTTTTTAATGTCGTTCTTTATTGAAATTTAAACCTTTTAATAATATATTTTAGTTATGTATTATTGTTATATTATTTAAGGTTTTTTTTAGTTTTAGGTTAATTGTTCTTGTATATATAAAATACAATAAATTGCAATAATGCCCGGTAAAAAAAATTTAAACTATTTCCACTAATGTACAAATTATAATTTCCTACAACTATTATTAAAATGAATGTTTCTTACGCTACCTAATTATTGATTTTCTTCTACTTCTACGGTGATTAGTAGTTCTTATGGTAATCACGCGTATGCCATCTGATTTATAATTTTGTATGGTAATAACTGTATTTTTTTATTCTACCTTATGAGTGACTTTTCACGGTACTGAGGAATTGTTTATGATACGTAGAAAAAGTATGCTACCAAGTGAAATTAGTGATTTTGTATGCGAAGCTAATTAGTGATTATGTTGAATGTAATAACTATATGCTATTGCTGATAGCTGCTTACACTGAAGGTTGAGTGATAGAGAATATTTTATGTTTTACTCAGAGTTTAGTATTGGAGCAGTTTAGAACACTGACCCCAATACCATACTAGTGTGTCGTAAGAGGCGACAGAAGAAGGCTCGACTGTGTGGTAAGGCTTCACATAATTATATTTCAATATTATTATTATAATTAAGTCATTAAAAAATTACTGGCATTCTTCCTTGAAGCCTGTCTGGCTATCTACCATCCTCTTGTCTAAATCAGCCCCCAAACGACTCGTCGGCTTCAAACCAACTTTTTCTTCTTCTTTCTTTTCTTGTCTAGCAGCACATAGGTGATGATTTTGATATCGCTGTTGTCCACTTACCATCAGGTGGCCCGCCAGCTCATTTGCCGATTGGTCACATAAAATAAGTCGGATTTAATTATGTAGACGCATGAGAAGATTATTGTTTTGTAAGAATAAACCGGAAGGAATAATCATATAAGTACGTAGAAAATAATACACTAGTAAAATGACAAAGAGCACAAAATGGTGTGTCAGTGTTTGTGATGACGCGATAGTTATGTTTAGTTTTGTCGCAAACACCTTAACTTTTTTAAACACAACTGTATCGTTCAAGCTAAAGTTTAATAGCTTATTACAGTGGTAATTAAAACTGACCCTCACCAGCGTTATATAGAGGACACACTGATATTTCCAGGCCATAATAGGATTCACTGATAATTCACAAACATCATAAATCTTCAATGTTTTTGTAACTTCAAATTAGCGATGTTATAATCGGCCGCGCACTTTCCCCCATGTTAAAAATCGATTTAAAACACAGATTTCACAAGAAATATTATGTTGCACACAATCGAATCGTGTATCCGATACCGTGAACGAATATCAACTGATTACTGACCGGCCGACCGACTGACCGAAGATACGTTCGTCTGGCTTTACTAACCAGTCGACCACTTTATGTAGAGCCGCGTATTTAATTATGATTGTCGCATAATTCTTTTTGTTATGCCAACTGCGAGCCTTAACGGGTCACTTGTGGTTTTGAAGTGAATATAACAAACTCAACTTATTAGCGTAATTCGTAAAGTTCATAGTTCAATTCGATTAAAGTCGGCTCAGTTAATGCATGCACTGTAATTAACTTTGATAGGAACTTGGAATATATTGTTAAATGTATCCAGTTTGTTAATATCACAATTAGTTCATTATCGTGTCTTTAATGGTTATTGCTGTTATTGTGTACAAACCAATTTCTCGTTTGGTTCTCTTTTGTATAATTTTACTTGGTTCAAATTTTGTAAAGGTGATTGCTTTGTTTGTTAATTTTATTTTCATTTGATTTCGTACCAAAAATATCGATTACTTGGACGATTACGAATTCGTAACGGCACTGGAAAATTGCCATCTCGAGCTGTCGCGAAACACTGTAACTGCAGTGCAAGAATTTGAAGATATTGGATCCATTTTTACAAGCTCTTCTTGCTTTGTTCCTCAGAATAAAGAAGACCTTAAAGTTCGTTATTTTTTTGGCATGTAATATGTATGGGTCAAATCTTGCAAACTAAACAACTCCCTCTCATCCCACGGAGTTGAAATCTTACAAATTGATTTGGTTTTGATGACAATGCATGGTAACCTAATGCATGGTAATGCATGGTATACTACGCTTAGGGTTGGTTCTACTCTCCAGACGAGGGAATTCCTCAGCAGCCATTATCAGAAATATTAAATTATAAAAGCTTATTTTTTAAGTACCTACCTACTATTCTTAAAACATTATTATTTATAAAATAAACCCTTAAAAAACCGGGCAAGTGCATGTCAGACCACGCGCAATGTAGGATTTCGTAGTAATATATCTTGGATAGACTAACCGATTTTATTTCGGAACCCTAATAAAACAACGCCTAAGAGACGACTGCCAAATAAGAATAATAAATAATAATATCACAAATAAATTATTACCAATAAATATAGTGACATAATGTATTAATGAATTTTAAATAATAATAGAGAATTATGACTTGATATTATAAATAGATTATGTGAAATTAAATAATCAATTGAATTTTATAATTATTTTGTATTAGGTATGTAACTATTTAATAATTAACTAAAAATGTGTAATAATGAAATTGTTATTTTTAAAAATTTGGTAGAATAAAGGCTTTTTTATTTATTTATTTTATTTTATTTAATAAAACAAAATCCCTTGTAATACTGGTAACTTTTTTCGAATGGACTGTTGCATGAAGGGATGAGGTAGGCTTGGACGGGTAGCTAATGCTGGACACTTGATCGTATATTTGAGACATTATAAATTGTCACACAAATATCTGCTAAGGTCGGGAGGAGCTAAAGATCATAGATAGTGTTCTGAGAGTAAGAGCTAGAGAAAGTCTATGCTCACATCTAAGTCTAAATAATGCTAATGAGTGCTTCAATTTACTACTAGTCTAACGGGTCTCGACTGGGGTATTGAAAAGGCCAAGAGTGTGCTAAGTGCAAATTGGTTAAGGAGTTAATGGCCAACCGAAGTGTCAAAAGTTTTCTTTTAGTATACCTACTGTAGTAACAGTTATGTATCATACGAATAATTTCAAATTCATATTCAAATTCATTAACATTCAGATATTTTTTTAAAACAAAAATGTGCTTTATCATCAAGGAGAAGAACTGGCGAAAGAAAATCCTCAACAAGTGTCGATGATACTCCAAGACGATGAGCCCAAAAAATTCTTAATAAATATTCAGTCGATGCGTGTTTCTGAATACGTAGAAATAGGTTTTATAGGCGATCATTTAATCATATATGTAGAGCTGCAAAAATAGGCATTTATAAAAAAATATTTAGTTAAAATATAGATCATGAGTAATATATAGATGAGAATTTATAAATCACTGAGAAAATTTTGTTTATTTATTTATTTATTTATTTATTTATTTTTCATTTTTACATCCTAACATTACAGGCCATAACCCAATGCGTTAGGCAAATAAATTTAAAACTAATTTTATCACTAATTAACAATACACGTAACATAAACCAACACCTGTAAAATTAAAACTAATATTAAAACTAATTACAATAACAAATAATATATAGTATAACTATTGCAATCTTATTCCAATGGTCATTAAAAATGTCAATCATATCATGGACCTTATTTGTTACCTTTATTGCCCGTGTTATCGGCGCCTTCGCCAACAAGTTGGTCTTGGCCACCGGTACAACGAGCAATTGCGGTTGCCTCCGTCTCCCCACATAGTTTTCAGGCACATATATATTTAAATGACGGAGGACTCCCGGGTTGGACTCCTTCCCACGCAGTATTTTAATCAAATACGATACAAGTGCAAACACCCTGCGCACTCTTAATTCATTATATCCGACCATCCCCAATACGAATAATGTCGGATACATCAATGGGTAAAAAGGATAAACCCCATACAGTTTCCAGTACAAGTGCCTTGTAAATTTGTTTTGGACTCGCTCTAACATGGTGATATATTTCGCCCCATATGGAGCCCAAACGACTGCGCTGTATTCCATATGACTCCGCACCAGTGCATCGTACAAGACTTTGATTGCGGTGATGTTAGTAAACCCCTGCGACTGTCTTAAAACAAATCCAAGGTTCCTGTAAGCTTTTTTACAAATTTTTATGATGTGATCGCGAAACTTCAGCTCAGGTGTGACATAGACTCCCAGATCCCGCATCTGTGTGTGTGTTGTTAATTGATCAATAAATATAATACAATAGATAATAAATTTTACGGATTTTCCGACTCGCCTATCATTGCACCTTCGTGATCATAGCCCATAGTGCATCGGATAAATATGAAGAGCAGCGTGTTGTAGGAGTAGGTATTTTCTTCAGTTATCCTCCTGACTTGTTCTTCGGCCTCTAATGCGTAAAAGTTTATTAACTTCATAATTAGTGTTATCTATTATATTTATCTAGTAAATTAACCTCTATACGACGACTTGGACCAATAGTCAATGTTGAAATCAGTCGCTATCACTACTTTATTTTTAATTGACTGATTGCACGTGCATATAGGTACATAATACATACAGATGCTACAGGTCAAGCTTATGTAACACAAACTGTTTAAATAACATTTCGAAGTATGCACGATAACAAAACGCCACATCGTCACTTCACGTGAGCAAACTAATATTTCTCAGATATAAAGGTCACGGCGAACAGGTATGGTCATTAACTGCCGCCTCAAATATTAGGCAAACTTAAACACTGAACCTAACGTTCAAATTTTATCTCAATAACCAATGATATTATATATATTAAAAAGAGGCAGATATGTCATAAGCGCGCGCATTGTGTGACTCAAAAAGTTCCCAATTGGGAACTCTTATTCAGGTGAAGAAAGAGATAGCGATGTAGTTTTGACGCGAGAGCGATAATGACGTGCGATAAAGCAATAAAGCGTGCCTTGCGGACATCGGAACAGATTTTTCGGTTGATTTGTAAGGGCATAACGTATCTATATTTATTTAAACTTCATATTGTCAATAACTGACAAAGTTAAGCAACAGCGGGCGCGGTCGATAGTTGGATGGGTGACCGCTAGTGGAAAAAAATTCTTGAGCGTTTCCGTGCTTCGGAGGGCACGTAAAGCCGTCGGTCCCCGTTGTTATCGTAAGATAACAGTCGTTAAGCCATGTCGGAGGCCCTCGGGCGGCATAAAAACTTCTGACACTCGGGTTGGCCACTAACCCCTCCACCAATTCGTACTGGAGCAGCGTGGTAGAGTAAACTCTAGGCCTCCTAGAAGAGACCTGTGCTCAGTAGTAGTATTAATGGGGTGAAGCCAATTGACAAATAAGCTATTTGATGGTAAGCATTCACCGTATAAAAGGAACCAGGAAACGGAGGAAACCTACTTAAAGCCAAACTGTTCGGTTTCAGTTTGGCCGTTAAAACGTAAAAGAATTTTCACAATCCCTAAAGCGGTGGCAGCTAACCAAGGATGTATAAAAACTTAGCTAAGTAAGCCAGTACGAACTACGAACAACCGCTAAAGCACGAGTCAGTCGGGACTCGGGACCATACATGATAAACTTATATGTCGGGAACGTTTTGTTACTAACATTCACCCAATCAAATGCTCACCGCCTATAACCTAGCTTGTAAACAAATAATCTGAATAATGTACCTACTTCCAAGTAGAAGTAGGTTGATTTTCACAATATTTTCTTTTGCCAACACTAATGATAAGTAGATATGTAATTCTAATTTCTCTCGGCGTCTGTCAAACGTTCGAACCTAGTTTATTACACTTATCATGACTTGGTGAACTATAGATACTGCTTATTATTAATAGTGATGTAAGTGATCATTATACTCGGTTACACTATCGGTATTAATTTTACAAAGAGTTTAGCTTAGGTACGATGTCTCACGATCACGCAACTCCGGTTCATCTTCACGCGGCAGATGTAAGTTATTATTGATAACATCTTAATTGTTGCAGCAAAACGTGTTTTGTATCGAGCTAACACAGCGTAACCTCCGTTTATATTTATTTCTTAGTCATCATGGTATTTTAACATAAATAATAAATAATAGGTGTTCATTGTCGAAAATTGGTTGATGTATCGTCTTTATTAATTGTCTCCCTTTTAATAGGACTTTATGAATTAAAGGAAAAGGTCCAGACTGAAATATCAGCGCTGTGCTTTCATGGCTTATGTTGTGCAGCACGGCTTATGCTGAGTCTGGGCCTGTTCGGGGGTCACGCTGCAGTTCAGGCGCCCATATAATTTAATGTAGCCAATTAAAGTTTGTTGTATTTTTTTTTTCTCTTGTTAAGAAGGTTTTTTTTTTAGGTTTACCTTCTATTTTAATTTTCTTTTTCTTACTTTTATCTCTTTTATCTGTTTTGTATTGTAATTGATGCCCTCGAATAAATGCATTTTCATTTCATTTTCATTTCATTTCAATTGTCTCCCGTGTGGTGCCGGGTCCACTTCGTAGAATAGCACAACTCCTGTCTCTTCCTGGGATGTCGTAAAAGGCGACGGATAGATTATCCCAGGATACGGGCAGCAGCGTCTCCTTGAGAACTATTAACATCTACTGCGTTCGCAACACGCATTAGACAAGCGTGATTACTATCGGCTAAATCGCTCTCATGAATAGTCAATCCCTTAGCCCAGTTGGTAATTTCCTGTGAAGCTAGGGTCCTAGGGATCCATTCCTTGGACACACATTTTTTAGATTATTTTTTATGAAAATAGCCAACAAACGGGTGAGCGATATACTGGCTACTATCGCCCATGGACATCAGCGACACCAAAGATAACACCGATGCATTGTCGGCTAAGAAAGAGAAGAAAAAGAAAGATATTATTTAATGTAGCTTTTATACACTGAAACTATTAGAAATAGCTCTCTTTATACTGGTCAGTACGCTTGTTAGCAGCTGGTTAGGCGTAGGGTTGTCGATGACTAAAGAACAATGCCCAAAAATAATTTTTCATTTTTGTTAGCGTCTTAAAACGTCAGTTATACCCGTATTACCCAGCGTAAAATAATTTTATTAACAAGTGATGAATTGACTATAATAACAATGATGTCAACAATGTCCATTTTCATTCGGGCACTCACTTCGATACATAGCTTGTATCAAGCAAGATATAGGGAGACTTCTGGCCAATATTACAGACAGAATTTCGTTATAAATGTTCGTATGACAAGTGTAATGATGTCAAATTTCCATTTCCGGTTGTCAATCAAAAAATGGTAAAAATTACAGGCAGCCGTAAGTCTCCCCCACTCTATGACTCAATGGTAATAAGAATTCAATCTCAAAATACTTTGGTTCTGGGGTGTGTCTGCTGAAAATTCTTATATATCTAAGCTCAGAAATTAAAGCGGCGATTTTTAGATTTTTTTTTTAAGACGCTAAAGTTGAAAATGAAATAAAACGATGTATGTATGGCAGTTGGGCATTGTTCTTTTCAACGCCAGATAACGCTGGCCAGCTGATAAAATGTTAAAAGCCATGAAAATTTCTTCGCAAAGAAAACAAAAAGCATCATTCATCGCTACATTATTTATCAGTCCATTATTCGGTTTTCCCTCAGATTTAAAGTGTCTGGGTTTTACAAAGACGTTTCTTAAAAACTTTCCGTCGGCCCTTCACTAATATGCACCGTTATCATGCACTCACCATATGTTACAGATTATTAACACCATTTATTGTAAGTAATTGATGTTTTATCTTTTTCTTCAATTAAAAACGAATCCGTCAAGTACGAATCGGAAATTCGCGGTGAGCTCTGTATCCTAAATTTGTCCAAGAACCCTTAACATTTTAATTAATTTATTAGGCATATCCTTAATTTTTTTATTGATTATATATTATAGTGACTTATGCATTACAATAATTTGATTAAACACATGTACCTACATGATATTTATGAACCCTCTGCTCCTTGAGGTAGTCGTAGCTGTGTTTTAAGGACCAGTGTCTTCTACCATTTATAGAATCTATTGTTTAATCCAAGAACATATTGCAAAAAACTATATTATTATACTTTTGGCATATTATTTTATTTTTGCTACGTGTATGCTTGAAATTATTTCTCCAGTCTCAAGCGGGCTAAGCGACGTTGGGTCGACATGTGTGGCATACTCACATTTCGACTTAATCTTTGTATATAAAATTCTCGTGTCACAATGTTAGTTACCATACTCCTTCGAAACGGCTTGACCGATTTTTATGAAATTTTATATGCATATTCAGTAGGTCTGAGAATCGGCTACTATCTATTTTTCATACCCCTAAGTGATAAGGGTTGTCCACCCCTAATATTTAATTTTTAATTTTTTTATAATGTGGTATTAAAAAATACATACAACCCTAAATTTTCATCCTTCTGACACCAACCCCTATTTTTTCATAATAAATACTATATATACTAAACTATCATAATAAATCAACAAAATATGGTACATAAGTACTCCAAACTCACCCAATAACTAGCATTAGCCAGCCAGCGTTGGGGAGATCTGGGGTATACGACTAAACACAACACTAAAACTTTTTATTCGGTTGAGTATTACTTGATAGCCCGGGTAAATTATTCTTCTGTAATAGTCTATGTAATTAATAATCTAAAATTTTAACAAAAAAATAACTGACTTCAAATTTAAGACTTATATGCTTTTGACATGGATGCCATTGTCAAATCTCGCTCAAATTTATGTGGGACCACACGACAAGCACCAGCTTTCAATTAAAAAAAAATCATCAAAATTGGTTCACCCAGTCCAAAGTTCCGAGGTAACAAACATAAAAAAACAGTCGAATTGAGAACCTCCTTTTTTTGAAGTCGGTGAAAACTATGTAACTATGATACATTTCTTTATATGCCACATGCCGGATAGTATTTCTTAATTAGTAGGAACCCTGGAACCCTGAAAGACAATAATTCCAAGTAAACTTCGTGCAAGGTCTTCGATGACGCTAAAGGTGCATAAAACGAGTGGACATTGTAACAATATGTCTTAAATCAGTATTCTTATTGTCTCGTAACCCTAGCGTCGCTCCAGCCTTGACGACAACGCAGCAGAAGTGAAAGTATGCAAAATTGTAATATAATTCTCGTATTTATAGAAAAAAAAAACTTGTTTCACTCTCTCCGTTGGTTCAAGTAGCATTTTATTTGTATTTGTGACGTCAAAAGATAATGTGACGTCATTATTATTGCAGCAGTTTGGACTGTAACGATGACGTATGATTCTTGAAGATAGAATGACTCTCTTGCTTGAGTTAGCAGCTAAATGACTCGTCGTGTTTTTGCCGGGGGCTTGGGAGCCAGTACTTTTTTTCTTTCTCTTTCTTCCCTTTCTTGGTCAGCAAAGCGTCAGTGATAGGTTAGGTGTTACTGATGCGGCTGGACAACGTGGCCATTTAGGTACCATTAGATGGAAAACAGCTCGTTTGTCGCTTAGTAACTGCTGCAAAGCAATCCAGTGCTTAGGCACTTATTTATTCCAAAGAAAATTAAAACTTGCAACATTTTTTTTATGGTAGACGCCATTACAGAAAAAATAGGAAGAAAATTCCTATAGGTACAGAAATTTGATCATATTAACACTATGACGTCGATTTATTCTACATTAGGAATAAACTGCCTGGAGCTCACACAGTTACATAAATAGAAATTAGATTTTGGATAGGAAAGTTGAATATTTTTAACATAATTAGGCACTTATCAATTATCGATTCATTATTCAATTAATGCCTTGTTAGTGATATTTTAAATACGGATTAAATAAATCAATTTGATATTTTTTTAACTGTGTGACTATAGAGTTATAGCTATCAGTTTCTTTCCCATCTATGAAATATCGTCGAAATTTCCAAACAGAAAAAACATATTATGTGTCGCTATTTGGGTATTTTACATAAATGTGAGCCATTCTCGAGAATTCTCTAAAGTAAAAGTAATATTTAAAATCGCACTAAAATTTATTGCAGTTTCAGATAACTATGCTGTACAGGAACAAACAAAAAAAATAATGACTTCAAGTCAGCAATAACTTATACATGATTTAATCTCACCGTAACATTCATTTAACATGGAAAAACCATAGCTTAATCCTTCAATAAATTGTAATAAGTATAAAGTCATTCTACTATAAAATAACCACGCATAAATATTTTTAAAATTGGTTGTTGTAACCCTTTAAAAGTTAATAAATTATTAAAAACTGTCGGTACGATTTCCCATCTAGATTTGTATTCAGCAGTTAGCTGTTGTATTGTCTGCGACAGCGTCATGTTTTTCCCCAGCTTTATGGGTTTTCCTCATTGCGAAACGAAGAGACAATTGTTTTAAATTCACACCTTGAGATATTGTTAATCTTAAAAAAGCGTTAATATTAATTGCTTTTCTCTGACTGCTGCACAATTAAACTGCGTTGTAAAAGGTAGTTTAATAACCTTCGTACGGGCAGCTACCTCGGATGGTATGATCATCGCTACCCGTAGGGTTCGAACGATACTTTCGATACTGAGTAGGTATCGATACTTTTGTTCGCGATACTCGATACTGAGTACTCGATACTCGTACCTGGTAATTACTCGCAAGTACTCATATGAAACGTTGGTATCGAGTACTTTATAATACTGAGTACTTTTCAGCATTTTCATATGGAAAAAGATCAACTGTGGCACGACCTTTTTTTTAGCTCTGATCTGACTGTGATCCTCGCGAGTACTCGATACTCGATACTGAGTAGTATCGATACATCATGACCGATACTCGTTTGGTATCGATACCTTACCCGTCGATACCACACGAGTACTCGGTATCGATACCAGAGGCCGATACTTCGAACCCTAGCAACCCGTGACCGTGACCACCAGCACTAAGTGACTTACGTGGTAAACAAACACTTGTCACTATGCAGGAGTATAATTAGCATAATAACTGTCGTAGCATAGTGCTTGTGACTTTTTAAGAGTGAAATTTTTTCCTTCTCCTTCCGTTACTACCTAATATTAATTTATAAATAAATATTACTTAGTTACTGAGAAACGTTTATTCTTATTTGTGCACCCTGTTTTCAAACTTATTCACTTTGTCTGGAAATTCTGGAATAGATAGCTAATTAACTACTAAGACCGCCTCTTGTACTAAATTCTGTATTGTAAAATGTTTATTGTATACAGATATAAGAGGATTTTATTTATTTATTTATTTATTTATTTATTTAACTTTTTGCACCATACATATGTACAATAGCAAAGGCGGACTTAATGCTAAAAGCATTCTCTCCCAGTCAACCTTCGGATAGTATGAACACAACGATATGGCGGTACATCTAGGCTGTAAAAAAAAGAAATACTTAGGAACCAAAAAGAAATAATAATAATAATAGAATATATATATATATATATATATATATAAATATATACCATACACACACATACACATAGGAATACATAAATACTTAAATATACATAACTTCATACATAAATACATAAATATAGTATACATAAATACCTACACTCATTAATAAGAACACCTACACTCATTTTGTTGTTGTTTTGCATAAGATTACCTACTGATTAGAGCAGTAACTAATTTTAAGGTAGTAAATTGTAATAAGATGATAGTCCTCTGATAATTTGAGGGATTGAGGCCATAGTCCACCTCAATTTTACAGTCTTCTCCTTTTAGATCATTATGGAGAATTCTTAAGTCTACAGTTAAAACTTAAGCCTTCCTTCCCGAAGCAGGTGTTTACCGAAGCGGGTGTTTATCGAACTTCTAATAATGCACTTAACTTTTGGAATATTTTATTAGTAATAGACTGTAAACATGAATGCAAGAGATAGATTGATAACATCACTTTGAATATATTTTGTTCTAAACGCATAAGGCAGAGTCAGAGTCTTATTACTCTAACGGATTTTCTTGTTATTCGAAGTTGTTGATTTGTTCTGTATTCTGAGGTTGTTAAGGTGTGTTTGTGTATATCAGTAGGATCTGTAATTATATTATTGCGCGTCATTATTTAGCCCAAGATGTTACTAAGTGATTATAGAGTAGAAAGCTTGCGAGGGAACAAAAGTCCAATACGTTTAGGATTTATAAGATTTTATTATAACATTGTTTAAAATGTGCAATACCTAGTTATATTATTATTATCGAGTTAACAATCTGATACATTTTCGCCATGAACATATCCTTATCCTTACAGGTTAAACGGGTTATTTTCTTAGCTTGTTTATGCCAAGAAAAAACTGTTATATAGTCTTATCTGTTGACGATGTTATTAGGTGTTATTTTGATACCTATATATAATGAAAAACAAATAGTTATAATGTATCGAAAGCATAAATAGATTTAGTTTTAGAAACACAATTAATGATTGTATATTAAGAGTAGGTATCTACTTATAAAAAATGTTCGAAACATGAAAAATTCTATACCTACATTTTCCTCAAATTCTCAACAATAAAACAAATATTCTTTATTGCCACACAATATAATAAATTAAGTTAACTAAACCCTTAAATCTAAGTTACATAT
This sequence comes from Thymelicus lineola, assembly GCA_963932265.1. Taxonomy (NCBI): domain Eukaryota; kingdom Metazoa; phylum Arthropoda; class Insecta; order Lepidoptera; family Hesperiidae; genus Thymelicus; species Thymelicus lineola. The sequence goes on along the minus strand of OZ010688.1, from coordinate 2,106,941 downwards.
CCATCCAGTTATTGTGGGCAAAGGAAGAGTCTCAGCTTCTGCTAGCACGAGAAATCTCGCGCAGCGCTGTTTTTCAGACTCTCCCTCTCCCTTAGGCGCCATTTGGGAGTTATCAGGTAATCCCCGATCGCTGCGCGCCGCTAGGCATTTTTCTTTAATCTCTCTCTCTCTCTCTCTGTGTGTGTGTGTGTATGTGTGTGCGTGCTTGCGTGCGTGCGTGCGTGCGTGCAAGTGAATCACAGTCATAGAGTCAATTATAAATCAAAGCGCCTTTTGGTCCCTTATCAACAAAGTAGGCAAAAGGGCCTGTTTCGATCTTAAAATTAGTGAAAACTTAGTAAGTTCTAGTTAAACAGGGTGACGGTTAGGGACAAAGTTTTTAAAGACTTAAGCGCTTGATTGAGCACGTCGTTAAGCCATGTCGTAACTTTTTGACAAACTTCTGACAGTTGTGTGCCTAAATCCATGAAATAAAAGTAAGCTTTCAGCCTCTTCAACCTCACGAGAAACCTTTATGCTGTGGGTAAGTAGTAGTGATACAGTGTGTTCGAATTTAGATCAGGTTTCAGGTCAGAATCAGAATATGTATAAGGATTTCGTGGTATCGGTAAGTTACTGATATCTCCTCCAAGGTATCCCTATTTTACACGCCTGGATAGGTATCACCTTATTTTCTTAATAACGACTGACATGTTTATACGTATTTCGGTGGTACTTAATGTCGGAAAACTAGTAACAAGAGGACACCCATTTTCTTCTTGATCGGTAACGGTTTGGTGATTTATATTGCTGTGACCACAGAACATCTAATAATTAGTTAGAAGGGGCATAGCACGTAATTTGTATGGGAACCGCTGTCGCCATTTCAAGAAACACTACTAACGAAAATGAACAAATACGCACGAGGATTGTTATGTGTGCATGAAGTAGGCGTGACTCTGTAGCTAGGGATTGATTGTCTATAAATTTTTATCGGTATTTATTTTCGCAAGGTATACTTATTCATTATATACTTTTATACTTTTTGATTGAAATTACTTACTCCGTCGACAGACTCATATTTCATCATGGCCTCCGAAACAAAGTTTTTTCCAATTACCGCACATGAAGGCATTTTTACGTAATTAAGTCGCAGTATTTTGCAGTACTTTTCTCCGTTGGAGTTTGCGAGTCACTAAACAGCGCAATCGCGTGTTTTTGTGCGATGTGCGCATTTGATCACAGTATTGGCGCGCCTACCTTGCCCACAATTCCTTTCTAACTAATTATTAGATGTTCTGTGGCTGTGACCATGACAGTTACATTCAGATGGCCGTTGGTCATTTAGGTACTTGGAGTATATTTCACTATGTTTTTACAGTCTCTTTTAAGTTAGGTTAGGTTTACTTAATAAATAATAATAATCTTTAAATTGATTTATCATTATGCAGCAAGGATGAAAATGAAAACAATCAAACATACTTAATTATTCTATCTTAAGTTTTATTAAATAAATACATTTTTGACTAGTTTAAGTAAATTTTAACACAATAATTTAACTTAGTAGAGAATAAATGCCGCACGTAAAGTAGTAACTGGTACAAATATTTAAGAAACTATTTAGTTTCTATGCAATAGTTGAATTCCTATCGAGTTGCATACAGTTAAAAGCTGTCCGAGAATATCGCACACTCAGTGGAAAAAAGCATAAGTCGTCTTACGTTGAATTTTAGTTATTAATATGATTGGAAAGAAGGACAAAAGCTGCATATGCTATTTTTTTTATTTTTATCATTAATCTTGACAGTTTTGTGCAAGAAATCGTAATGTAAATTTCTTTGACTACTTACTGATATTTTAACAGTTTTTTTGCTCTCCTATAAAATTGCAATTTTCATCTTATGCCTTTTTTCCACTGAAGGTGCGATATGTTCTTAGGCGAATCGGTCCTTTTGCGAAATATGTCTTTTTGCAAATAATCCTCAAAATTATTGCAAAGAACTTCTTTCGAACGATTAATTTTTTTGAGATTTTTACATTAGTTAACATACCTAATCTCCGTATATAAATTGTATGGTTCCTTAGTATCTGTCCCCTGCACGTATTTTAAAACATTCAACATTGAACCGAAAACAAAGTAGTTAAAACAAAAATATCTTATTTAATTATAATATTATCATTAGTACCCAAATATAAGGCATGTCTTATATATTTATATATTTTTATGTTAATGTTATTCAACGCATAATGTATACTGGGATTGTAAAGATAAGTAATATGCCAAGCCTGATTCTGAGATCACAAACGTAAGTTTAAAATACAGATAACAATAAAGCTTAATAACTGGTATAAATTAAGATTATTTGACACTATTTCGTAAATTAATTGTATTTCTAAATCAACAAAATGACAACTTTACCAAACATAAATGCGAACTATTGTTCCTAATTGTTACTCGGCTAATACTATGAATTAAATATATAATAATTAGATTATGTTTATTATTATTTTAAATAACATTAACACTACATTATTTCTTAAAGCAGGTGTACCTATTAAGTTTAATACTCTAAAGCAATTCATAGGACCATTTTATAAAATTTTATGCGATTTTTTTTCTATACAGTTCAACAATAATATTGATGGCCTCATTCTAAGGTGAAGACATACATCTGAATCAATTAAAACTCAATATATATATATCTATACATACATATAGCGCTTGAAGTGGAAAGACTGGCAAGAAAACTTATTCGTTTAATGTCCTAAAAAGGACATTAAACTTATCTATTATATTTAGGACCTAAGTAGACCATTAATAACTGACAATACAATTAAAAATGTATTTCGAACATGTATATAGAACAGAGTTAATAGAACAATCTTATCTTAATATATATAAATTACGTGTCACGTTGTTTGTCCGCGATGGACTCCTAGACTACTTAACCGATTTTAATCAAATTAGCACGCCGTGTGCAGTTTGATCCAACTTGAAAGACAGGATAGCTTACATCCCAATTTATAGTCGCAATATTTTATTGCAAACTGCGTGCGGAGCTGCGGGTAACAGCTAGTAACTTATAAAAACAGTTGGATAGCACGAGGATTAAAAATAAGCGACCACACGATAAGACACAATGTAGACCATGGTCTCCTTTGACATTTTCCAACATGTTGTTCAATTGCGGATTATTGGTTATCCTACACTTCTGTATCCTTCACGGGACGGTGAATAACATCCAATGATTCATCCAAGCCACAAACTGCAGCAGAAACGAGCGTATTTTTTATTTCATACTAAAGTCCCGTTATTACCACACAGTGACGTAAAATGATTTGCGAATTTCGTATTCGTACCAATTTTCATGACTCATTTTACGCAACTCACAACTCAAACAATACGCTCGTTTGTACTCACCCTAAAAAATTAAAACCGTTCTAATGATCTAAATTCTCGTACTCACTACTAGTAAACAAACAAGTTTAGTTAGATTTACACAGATTAATTAGTCTTAGCCTTAGTTTTGTTAGCAGCAGTTTCACCAATTCGGCTGGTGACTTTAGTTTTGTTAACAGGAGTTTCACCAAATCTGCTGCCGAACTTAATAGGCTTAAACTTGCAAGAACAGCAGGTGGGCAGCTCAGCCTTGATCCTCTCTGTGCCCTTGCCATTTTCTGTCTCCACCAATAACTCCCACACGGTATACATCTGGATGCAAGCTGTCTCTAGATCGGGGTTCGTGTCCAAGAACGGCTTGAAGCAACTGCCAGTAGATCTGAAGTGAAAAAATAAACAAAAAATAAGCACTTAGTACATAGAAAACCATTTTTGTAAAACTAGTAATCCTACCTTGTTTTGCTTTGCAAAATATTATAGTTCAATTATATGTAGCAATAGAGCTGTGAATAGGTTAAAAGAAACAAAATCTAAAGATTATTAATACGATTAAGGATACCTGCCTTATCTGGAAGAGTTTGCCCCTTGGGGTATACCAAACATGAAATTGACTAAATTATTTTTGAGTTAGCTGCCAAACAACTCGAGTTCCGGCTGGGAGCTTGATAGCCAGTTCATTCTTTATTTATTTTTGTTCTCTCTTTCTTGGCCGGAAACCAGTGCATGAGTGACGATAGCCAGGTGGTCATCAACTCTTTTGCTATTTCCACAAAATGCTCAGTAAAAGTTAAGAACAAATTGTTTCAAGTGAATGTGCTGTTTGTAAATACAATGCGCTTGCTTCGCAGAATTGACAATAGTAGATGCAAGGCTCAATGTGACATCTATAAACCTTGTAAATTCTCAGCAGTCTTATCTGTTTTGGACAAACAAACGAAAATGAATTCAGGATAACTTACTGGCAAGTTTCAAGACGAATTTGTTGAATAAAGTTATGTGAGGGAGCCTGGATAACGGTGCGCCAAGCATCCTCGTCTCTTTTGGGCCGGACTTTGTACAGAGGCTCAAACTGAAATTGAAAAAAAAAAACAAAAATTATCATGTTATTGTTAAAATTTTGGTACGATCCTTACGAAATAACAATTATTTTTAATGGAAATTTCCGGCAAAAGAGCTGATGGTCAGATACAGAGAACTAAAGTTGAGCAAAACTCAAACTCAATCGGTTGAGGATAGCTGGTTAAATATTGAACAGAACCTAAATAAAATAATAGTTATCTGTAACGTATCTTTGTTCTGCTTAGCTAGAATTAATGCGGAAAACCTATTATTATGTAACGCATAATGCTATTAGCAACAACCCATAATTGTCCCACTGCTGGGCTCGGGGTCTCCTCTCACAATGTGAGGGGTACAGGCCATAGTCTACCACGCTGGCCAAGTGCGGATTGGTAGAATGCTACGTTTTAGATTTCTTTACAATTCTGATGCGAACAAGACTGGAAGTTCTGTGATTATATAATTACATATTCTGGCTTTGAACTTAAAGTTATTAATATCTATTTACATGATATGAATTATTACATCCAAAGATGAGTCATTATACCGATGCATCTTAATATCAGATCTATTTTTAACTCCGACACAAAAAGAGGGGTTATAAGTTTGACGTCTCTGTTTGTGGCATCGTAGCTCCTAAACGATCGATCGATCAATCGATTATGATGCGGTTATTATGCTGACGTGATCGAGATGATTTTGTTTCAATTTATGAAGATCAGCAAGGCTATTCTGTTTTGTAACTCGACAGCGGAATCCGCGATAAGTTTCAAAATTGAAGTTAGAGTTCGAGAGTCACTTCACTTCGCAAGTGCTTACTAGATGATTAGACAATGACATATTTATTTGCCATATTTTTAGTCGTTTGACTTTCGAGTTCGAGACTCACTTCACTTCGCAAGTGCGTAATAGATGAATAGAGAATAATATATCAAGATTTCTGACTCGAACTTCAATTTTGAAGCTTATCGCGTATTCTGCTGTCGAGTTACAAAACAGAATAGCCTTGCTGTTCAGGGGTTTCAAGTTCATCAGATTTTTCGGGGGTTACTTGATTTTTTTTGTTTACTAAGCAATATCAAAGCTTACCGTGGGCAGCGCCTCGCAACTATCGTCGTAAGATGGATCGCCTTGCCGATTGTCAATTACTTCAACTGTAGGCATCGGTGGAATTTTCTGAAAAGAAAATATAGGTTTAAAGAAAAGAAGAGAAAAGAAAATATATATTTAAATATGTATTTGTCCTATGAGTCTAATCAGATATTAGCCAAGTGATTGGAGTATATATCAATCTTATGAAACCGTAACTCACACTTTAAGAAATTCATCGGCGTTTATTTGTTTTGATGAAAGAAAACATCTTGTCTTTCTGAATGTGTGAAAGTTTCTTTGCACTTGGTTAGTCTCGAAGAATATGCATTATGGCCTTTACTGATGACGATCATGAAAACCCGCGCCGAGCAGTGGCCTAGTTATGGTAAAGATGATGAAACACTTTAGCCTAAAGCCTTGTATTAGCAATCATTGTATGGCAAATGGCAGAGATGACCAAGAAATCAATTGCAACCCAGACCCAACAACAATCATTCATCCGCCACACAAATCTTCGCCGGTGCTAGTCATTCGTTGGGGGTAATCTATGTTTGTAGGTCAGCAATTAAAATCATTATCATTTAATGTCATTGTATCGTCAAATACCGAATATTTCGGTTATCAATCGGATACGTCACGTGACGTCAGAACAATATTTTTAAGTATTTCGTTGCAAACGGCAGTAACACGGTTAAAAGGTTATCAATTGAAGAGGCTTATGAACTTCTTGTGAACTGATAAACTGTCACCGTCCTGTATTTTAGTGCACTTGACATCAAGGAAGTCGTTTTAAATGTACATACATATTGCATACGTGTCATGGATTTGAAATTGTAATTGTGTCTGCTAGACATTTTGTGCTTGACAATTTGATATCCTGAGTTAAATAGTCTGTGTACGAGATCGGTTGGACGATAATCCCGAGATTAATGCTGTTTACCATTGCACTCAATAAAATACTTAAAAAAACGGGTGCAGTTTGTGAACGTAAGCAGTATGATTCGAGAAGGTAGGAGAATAAAATTCGGTATCTGTATTCAAAGAAAACACATGGCGATGATCATTGCGCAGATTAACAAAACATCTCTGCGCGAACACTGTGTTCTAAATTCAGTATATTATGTGTGTTTGTCTTAGCAATTAAATATTCTACGAAACTCATTAGACCCGTCTATTAAAGTAACTACTTTGCTTGAGAAGTCTGTAGCCCCTAAACAGTTATGATCGTTATTATCCTTATAATTAATACTGCTATAGTAATCATTATCATTACTATCATGATAATCATTTGTAACATGTGTTACTTACATAACCCTTGAACATGTCATTGAATTTACTCTCAGGATAGTTAGGAGGCATTATGGTGCAGAATGACTGATGTTTGCAGGATTCATGCACTCCATCATCTCCGAATCTGTTCTGTAGTGGAGTTTGCAGCCTGGCGGGCTTCGGGTCGAATACTATCTGGTCATCGACGGGGAATCTGATCATATCCATGTATATATCTGTAAAGCAAAATGGTCCTAATATTAAAAATGTTTTCGTTAAAGCAGCATATTTCATCAGTGGATCTCCCTTGTCCTGGTAAAGACAACTTGTCATAGTTTGGATACAATGGGATTTCGAATAATTTATGCATTTGCATGATTCAATCTTCATGTGTATCAGATATTCTCAGAAGAGGGGACCCAGGAACGGTTTTTTAAACTGTAAACTTGCCTGCGCAACAGCACCAAGACAGCCAACATTATTTTTCAAAAAAGATTATATTTTACCTTTTTCCTTCGGTACAGACGCAGTCTCCATACTGCGTGCCGTGACCTGGGAAGAAATAAAGTCACTTTACCAATATGCTCCCAATTTACCCAACTTGTTAATTTACGATAATCTTATGATTTACGATAGATAGTTTTAGTTTATAAGAAAAACATTATTCTGAGACATGAACATCAGCTTTGCACAACGAGCAAATATTGCTTTAAAAGTTTTCCTACATTTTCCTGTTTATTTCAAATATATAATATAATTTGAATGTAATGCAATTTGGCATAAATTAATAATATCATTCATTTACTAACAATACGAGTATAACCGAGATTAAAACCAACAACAGAAAATACATAATAATATTTAATTAAATGTACATAAGGAAAATTATAATTATAATATTGAATTGAATAATAAAGATTTAGTGATATTTATAAACCCATTCAGGGTTATAAATATCACTTTATCAACGAATAATTGTAAATGGTTTTTAACCAGTGGCTATAGATATTGAGGTTATTATTTCCTTTTAATACTACCTAAATGGGGCCAATATAAAGCATAACATGTAGATAATAATCTAGTTACGATATCTGTAAATGTATCAGTTAATATATCCAAGTATAGTGAGTGAAATCACGACCACGGTGACTTTCGCACAAGTGTTCAGACGGAGAGAGTTTATAGAGTCACTTTGCATGTTACTACTTCTCAAAGTAATTGCAAGTGGCGTGTTAGTATGATAAGCATTCATTATGAAGACTAGTCGACTGTCAAACTGTCAAATGGATAATCTGATTCTAAGGAGCCTTGACTAAAGTAACACTGCGGTTTTGTGCCGTATTGGGGCGGCTTAGAATACTTACACTAATCCCACGCCAGATGGGTGTCGTAAGAGGCGACTAAATCCGGCCCGCTGGTAGTAGGGACCCTCGAAGGATTATATTGATGACATTGATTTTAATTGTTAATTAATACCATTATTACTATTATTATTTCTCCATGGGGTTCACCTGGATAGCTACCACCCTTGAGCATGAGTCAGCCGCCAAATGACGCGTCGTGTTCAGGCTGGGGGCTTGAGAGCCGGTTCTTTCTTTATTTTTCTTTTCTCTTTCTTGGCCGGCAACGCATCAGTAACGCCTTTGGTGTTGCTGATGTCCATGGGCGACGATAGCCATTTACCATCAGGTGGATCGTCAGTTCGTTTGCCGGCTATTTCCATCAAACGTGGTGCATGATCAGTGAAAATAAAATGTTTTGACGTAACAGTTTTAGTAGTTTATACTATCGTGCTAACAGCATCCAAAACAGATAATGGGAATTCTTCTTCATTATTGTCACCGTCTCGGTAATTATTGGTGTTACTGATATCCGTGAACGGTAACCTGGACGTGGACAGAAAGCCTTTAATTGATAATAATAGACTTGTATTAAATAAACTGCAAGAAGCTAAAGATTCGGTTCTTCCCCCAAAAACTGTAATGTTAATAGAGCACAATGACTAAGGAAATTGAGGAATTGTGCTACGTCATACAAATTATCGTTTCTATAGTCCATTCACAATTAACTATTTACCTCTAAGGCTCACGTAAATAACACCACACAAAAACTTAATTTCCGTTTGGTTTATTGTTATCCGGTGAACATGAACAGCTTTGTTGAGTTTGTTTATAATATTATGCATTCATTCATGATTTTCGATTAGTCATAATATATTAGTCAATGATCAAATATGTACCTTTAAAATTTTGTTGTTGTACCCACTGCAAAAATGTTTTAAAATGTTTAACGGGTGCCATTTTCGCTTCTTAAATAAATTATGAGGAGTAGTCAATTATGATCTGTCTTCATTTAACCTGTAGGATTACAGATTTCTAGGATTTCGAAGTAAACTCGGAACCATTAAAGTTTCGTCATGTCCGTCCGTCCGTCTGTCAGTTTGTCCGTCTGTCCAAACTCCGAAGCAAGTGCCGAGACCCTTAATGCTAGAAGGCTGTAATTTGGCATGAATATCGTAGAATAAAATATCGAAAAACATTTTTTTCAGGATACCTCCCCTACAGGTAACGTGAGGATGATTTTTTTATTTATCGCATACCCTATAGTGTGGGGTATCATTGGTAAGGTAAGGTCTTCTATAAATATTACGGGTCGTCTTAGACCATTTTTGAAATTAGGAGTCAGTTTGCGAAATATTTGGCTTTAAAGTGCTAGTTGTCGTTAGATTCAAATATCCCCCATGCTGGCTAAACGGTTGAAGATGTACCAACAAGTGAAAAAATTCTCAAAAAAAGGTTATATGATTGAATTTACAAGGAGAACTGTCACGGCTATGTTAGCATAATTATTAATGAGTAATAGTCGATAAACTTACTACTTCGGAACCCTACATTGCGCGTGGCCTGACACGCACTTGCCCGGGTTTTTTTCAATCTCTGTATGTCAGCCTATATACCTACCTACCTATTTGTTTTTGTTACGTGTCGCATTGACCGTTGACGACCTTAATCAGTAAGAAATATCGATATTTTCTGAACTTGGTGTATTCAAACTTAGTTATCAATGAAAAAAAAACATTGAAACTAATTCTGAAATTCCCAAGATATGAGAAATTTGTTTGTTCCAAATCTATCATTGCATAATATGAATATTATGTATTATTATTATTATTATTATTATTATTATCCTAGTGTTATTTGGTGAGCATTGACAATCATAAATCTGATGCAGTTTAGGATGTACTTAATAACTTAATCATTCTTAATTAAATGATTATTACAATACATAAAGATTACGTTGTATCAAGCACACAAAATAAAAAATTTAGTTAATAAACATGTCGGAAATGATACGATTAGTACCACAACGTTCATGTTTTTCCAGTATAACCAATTTTCCAATATATCAGATAATTTCCCTAGCATATTCCATAACAACATATAACACTCTTAATCAAATAACTATAGTTCAGATAAAAACCGATTAAAAATAATTTATAAATAAAGTCAAATGAACCCGGAAGACCTAAAAGCTTAATAGCTTTAAATTAATTATGACATATAAAATAACAAGACTTACAATTATCAATACAGCGGTGAACAACATCTTGACCGGCACAAAGTGACAAATGTTTTCAACAAAACAGTAAAACAAAACACGCGCGAACGAGTACACTTCGCGAGTTAAAGTGAGATCGGTTACTAGATGCGACCGTTTTATGTATGGTATGGTACTGACGTATATTACGAGTATACACTGAGATGACGCGGTACATGTGAGCCCATTCATATCCAAGCATGCGCCGTGGTACTGAACAACATGAGATAGCAAATGTCGCAAACAAATCAGGTGAAGGAAGGAAAATACGTCAAAAAGATGTCTCCTGACGTATTTAATTGCCGGCTCATGCCAGGGGACTCATTTAGAAAAGCTCGTGCTATTGTTGGAGGTATTAGTGGCCAGTTTTTGGAAGTTATTAACCTCCGATTCAGATTAGAAAACTGATCAAAAAGTTCTCAATCAAATACATGGATGTTATCAAATTAGTACAGTGTTTCTTTCGAACGATTTATGGCAGTCCAGTCGATTTTACACATCCTAAGATGTAAGAACACGTGTTTTCTATCGACTTTCCTTAGGATAGGTGTAGTAGTGATTTGGAAGAGTCCAGGCCTAAGCGAATGAATGAAACAGATTAGCATACTACAAATGTAATGAATAAGGTCTGTGATATATAGTTCACGGCTAATAGGTCACGTTTCAACAGTCCTAAATACAATAACTTCATTCAGTACAATATTTTCAGTGATATTGCAAGAAAATATTTCGTAAGAATTTCTCCTTCGTTGTTTTTAATTACTAAATAATGAAATTGACGAATCAAAGGAAAAATTATTCAGATAAACTGCTTTAGACTTTTGATACGGTAAACCCATAGACCTATATGTATGGTAAACCAGTACTGTAATTTTTTATGTTTTATTAAGGCCAATTTACATTCACAAACATCGTCATCCAGTCAACAAAGTCGAGTAAGTACCTAATATGAAAGAAAATCTTCTAGTTACTTTATACATGTCTGTGATGGCAGACGAAGAATAACACCTTAAATCAATAAAGGTCCCATGCCTTGCCAAACGAAGAAAACAACAAACAAATAATTCACCGTTTCAGCTTCAACTTTCCTTGTCTCATAATATGAAACTTACTACAAAACCACTTAAAGTAACATAATATTAAAAACTGTCATAACTTAAATTAATAAGATATGAAACAAATATGAGAACATTTTTACAGCAATATCGCTACGTGTCATTATGGATTTTGAGAACGAAACATCGGACCTCTCGCTCTCCGTATCCAGTAATTACGAGGCCAGTTTCAAAGCAAATAATTAGAGTAATAATATCATTTGCATTACAGAGGTTATTTTTAAAACAGAACACTCCTCTAAGGTTCAATTCAGATTACACTCGCCTTTCCGAATTTCCACCCCTTTCATATTATAGTTCAGTGAAAATGATAACAGATGTCGTTACTTGTATTCTGAATCACGATAATGTCTTCTTTTCAGGCACGTATATTACCTGAGCCGGCGAATGATTGATCGCATTAGGTACCTGGCCTCCGAAGAAAGAAGATGGACTATGGAAGCAGTGTTTGGATAAGTGTAATCATTACAAAATAAGTCACGTTACACTACTTATTTTTGAAAAGCGACTATGTCGCTCCTAATTTACGTTTCATTTCTTTTTACAAAATATTATTACCTTACCTTATATTGGGTGGGTTCACAGATCGATAAATTACGCTTAAGTTTTGCCTCCATAACTCATTCGCGTATTTATTTGTCAGAATGTAAGATAGATTAGAATAAGTTGGGATACATAGTTACAGATATAAACGAAGGATTATTGAGTGGTTTCTGATTTTCAAATGGGTAACACAACACACAAATGCTGATGTTGTGTGGACCACTGAAATATTAATTATTTGCTCTCGCATCATACGGGCATTTAGTGCAGTCATTGAAGCGAAAAATACGGTGTTACCTCCGAATTTTTTTACTGTGAACCGATTTGCATGAAATTTTGGAATTAGGCTTATCTAACCCTTAACTTCAAAAGTGAAAATAATCTGAACTCCGCAAATTATTTTTAAGGGGTGTAAACAACCCCTTAATGGAAAAATTAACATTGAGCCATTTTATCGCTAGAAAACATGTGTAATAGTAAGTTTTGAAATTGTAAAGTGTTTTCTAACACAATTACCTCATATTAAAATCATTTTCAACCCCTTGAAATTCTTACAACCCTTGCTAACAACCCCTAAATTAAAAAAATCATAAAAAATTACTTTGGTATGACATAAAAAGATGTAAGTATAGAGTAAGTATTATTTTGTTCTCTATAATAATAGTCAAATTTTTAACCCCCTTTCAACCCTTAAAAACAACCCCTTGATAAAAAATTGTTAAATTTTTTTTTTGATTAAATGAAAAGGATTTAAATATTAGGTATTCTACACTTTCGAAAGTGATTATCATAATCTTCAACTTTGCTACCCTTAAAACTACCCCTAAATTAAAACAGTAAATATATATGATTACATATTTAAAAACTTACTGGTCATATTAAAACGAATAAACGGAGCACGCACAGCTGATCACCTGGCTTTTTCGTTGGCCCCTTCACTCAAATGTGTTATATATACATGTAAGAACGTTGGTATGTATTCATGCCTACGTTTCCAAAATATATGAGCCATATTATGTATATATATACACGTTACAATAGTTTTGGGTCTCTATTATACTGCGTACTTTCACATTGCTCCAAATATTCACACTCCGAAATTTTCAGTTACTAAGTAGAAAAAAATATGATAAGTTTTTGGACCATAAATCCTTCAATTTTCATGCTATCACAATTTATAACAAACCATTTTAAAGGTAATTAACAGAGCTACAACATCCTTCATTGCAATATATAGTAAAAAACCTTTTTTTAAAACGGTGAAGGGTTAAAGGGCTTAAGAGAGACTGTGATTGCGCTGCCGCGCGCTCTTTAAACAATCATATCTCCGTCAATTTTTGTTTGACAGAAATAAAAAAAAACCAAATTGTTCGTCAGAAAAATACCTAAATTTTTCATCCCTACACTTTTTTACGTATCTGTCGTCATTTTTGAGATATTATGAAAAAAGGTGTTTTTTTTGTAAATTTGAAATTTTTTCTTTTTTTTTATCTTGATTTTTTAAAAAATATGTGTCCTGAAGCAGCCAAACTGATACAATCTATCAAACTCTTCATAATAAAGTTATTTCTAGGCGGAATACGATTAATTTTCATTTTGGCGGAAATGGCACTTATGAAACCCATTGATTTAAAAGAAAAAATATTAAATGGTGTTCTTATTTTCAATACAGCTCACTTATTTTACGTGCAAAAGACCTTTAACAGTGCTCATTTTAAAGCTTATTTCAAGCACTACAAAAACTTTCTTTATGGCAGAATGCATAAAATGCATCTGTTCGCCGCTAGATGGCATTGAACACATAGATTAAATTTCAGACAAAATAAAAAACGGCTTTGATCTTCAATATCTAGTTTAATATTGCACTTAGAATGCAAAAAAAATGAATTAAATGCAATTTTGGTTCTTATAAAATTTTCGATAAAACATATATTTTTGGAGATATTTGCAAAAGACCGATGAAAAACGTGAAAAAATTGCGATTTTTCAATTGCCAATAACTTGAAAAGTATTAGATTTTTCGAAAAACTTTATAGGTGATTTTTTGCTTAAAATTAGCCCTTCTATCGATATCCGAGGTTATTTTGAAAAAAAAAATGTCCACCCCCGAGAAGGGGTGGCAACCACCCCCAGGGTGAGTGCGGAGTTTAAATCATTTTCACTTTTGAAGTTAATGGTAAGATGAACCTAATTCCAAAATTTCACGCAAATCGGTTCACAGTAAAAAAATTCGGAGCAATAATGCTTCAATGACTGCACTAATTGAAATGATCATTGAACTCAGTTCGGGGACCATGCATCCTATATCAACATCTAAAGCACGTCACACATGGCGAAGATACTATAACATTTTAGCTTAAGATAAAATATCGCTCACTATACATTTTGTATGAACCATCACACACGGCTAAGATACGATAATATTTTCATATTACGCATGTTAAGATATCGAGCGATATGGAAATTTTATATTAAGATGCTTAATATATCGTAACATTCCATCTTAAGATCCAAAATATATCGTAAGCTCCTTACACAGAGTGTGCACAATATTCGATGCAAAATGGAATGAAATATATTAATTTTACTTCTTCTTGGCCGTGTTGGTGTTGGCGGCTTAGAATACTGACCCCAATCCCGCGCCGGATGGGTGTCGTAAGAGGCGACTTAATCCGGCCCGCTGGTGGTAGGGCCCTCGGAGGGATTATATTGGTAGTATTGATTTTAATTGTTAATTAATACCATTATTACTATTATAATTTCTCCAGGGGTTCGCCTGGATAGCTACCACCAGCCATGAGTCAGCCGCCAAACGACTCGTCGTGTTCCGGCTGGGGGCTTGAGAGCCAGTTCTTTCTTTCTTTTTCTTCTTTCTTTCCTGGCCGGCAACGCATCAGTGATGCCTTTGGTGTTGCTGATGCCCATGGGCGACGATAGCCACTTACCATCAGGTGGATCGTCAGCTCGTTTACCGGATATTTCCATAAAAAAACCTTTTCTCTCTGTTTTTGTTGTTGTTTTTATTATTAGTACGCAAAATATTGGAAACTATTGGAAACTATAAACTTTCCTTTGACTTTTTAAAATATATTTCAAACATTTTCGATGAAAGGTCTTCGTAAAGATTAAACTCACCGCGGTCTTTCCTAAACTTTATATGATTAATTTCTACCCAAATTGTTCGGTAATGGCAACGTGCGGCAGAAATTTTTAAGTCATATTCGAAGTCAGAATCATCATCCGATGAGCTATCCAATAAATCTAATAGTAAGGCCGTATTATTATTATTAGACTATCCTGTATATAGATTGCGGGGAAATACAACGGGTGACCCAGAGAAAGATTCGAGCGGATATAAATATTGACGTATCTTAGCCGTGTGCGATACCTTAAGATACTATAATATTTTATAGCAAGGCATCTTAACATAAAATATTATCGTATCTTCGCCGTATGTGACGCGCTTAACAGTCTGGAAGTTTTGTTGTCGTTAGATTCTTAAATCTTATCAACTTTTATTCGTATTTAAGGCTTCGAAATGGAACGTCGATAATGTGCCTACAATTCAGTAATTATAATTACTAGTTCGTCGAGTATATATACGAGTATTATCGATCTCAGTAATTATAATTACTGAGTTGTAGGCACGGTTTAGGTCCGTGGTTTAGGTACAATGTACATACTACATTTTTTTACGTTCCTTGTGATACGACAAACAAGCGACAAAAAACGTTAAGTTAGTACTAATAAATATTCAGGTCGTGTCATCCGGACGTGATGGTAAATCCCTTCTACATAATTTTATGTTGTAGACCCATGCCATTTGGTGTAGACCCATGCCATGTCTAAACTTTTGTTGTTAAAAACGTAACTGGGAGAATTTATGTTGAATACTTGTGGAGTGATAATGCAAGTCATTTCGTAATTCCTTTACCAGAAAACCAAAGTGTGTGCCTAATAATTAGGTCAATTTGATAAAAAAACCGCAAACTATGTCTTATACTTCTAATAAATAATATTTCTGATAGATTGTTATAATAACTAAATTACGACTTCAATACATAACTGAACGATGGCAAAGCGAAGTAAAATAGATTCTAAGAAAGAAAAATTACATCAGACTGAAGATGGTATTACTCATAAGGAAACTAATTAATTTCATTTTTGTTACAGTTAGCAAAATGAAATGATTTTATTCAAAATTTATAAAAACATTTTTTAAACTTAATATTTTTTACCGCAGAATTTTTCATTCTGGTAAATGGATGAATTTTGGATATAAAATTAATAGAAGACTCAGAATACTATTATTTGGACTTGTAGAACTAGAGGATCGGAACGAAATGACGTCAAAAAGAAATTAAGATGGTTTAGTTTAGCTTAGTCTACGTGATCAAGTTGTAAATTGAGAAAATTTCCATCGGTACTTTACTGTGATCGCGTAAATAGCGTAAGTTTTCGTGACTAGAATAACGATGGAGCGATTGTTGTATTATAATATTAGATAGGTATGTAAAAGTTGTAATGATATAAGTTCTCCTTCATAATTCATAATATTAACATTTTATACTAGCAATATACGTTATACCCATTAGGTATATTGGCAGTAGAGCATCGAAGCTCGGTTCAATTTTGAAAACCCGGGTTTTCGGGTTTAAAAATATCAAAACCCGGGTAGACCGGTTTTTTCGAGCTTTTCAAGCCTTTTATTGTATTTTTTTTAAATACACTAATCTGCGTTTATATATCGATTTCCTGCAATGAGTACAAATTATAAAGGATGAGGAAGAATTTAAATAAATGAAATAGTACTTTACAAATTACAAAAACAGTTTAAAATGTTTAAAAAAGTGATAAAGATTTATTTTTTCTTCAGAATATCTTAAAACTTAGTAAGTAATCTCCATCCATTCATCCATCCATCCATCAGCCCTTGGAGGTCCACTGCTGGACATAGGCCTCCCCTAACTTGCGCCACTCTGACCGGTCCTGAGCCTTCTGAATTCAGCGGATGCCCGCTGTCTTCTTCAGGTCGTCGGTCCATCTTGTCGGGGGGCGTCCTGTACTCCGTTTTCCGAGACGCGGGCGCCATTCGAGGACCTTTCTTCCCCAACGGTTATCGGTCCTTCGCACTATGTAGCCGGCCCATTGCCACTTCAGCCGGCTAATTCTTTGAGCTATGTCGGTTACTCTTGTTCGTCTACGGATCTCCTCGTTTCTGATGCGATCACTTAGAGAAATAGCAAGCATAGCCCTCTCCATAGCCCGCTGCGCTACTCTGAGCTTGTATTAGGCCAATAGTGAAGCACCACGTCTCGGATCCGTATGTCATCACTGGCAACACACACTGCTCGAACACCTTCGACTTCAGGCACTGAGGTAGTGTTTTGGACGACAAGATATGATGCAGTTTCCCGAACGCAGCCCATCCGAGTTGGATTCTACGAGTTACTTCTTTCTCGAAGTTGGACTTACCCATCTGGATCACTTTTTTTTTTTTTTTTTTTATATGAAATAAGTTAATGCTTGTCCCAGGTAATTTTATTCGTCTACAACTTCGAGAGCAGCGCCGTCAACAACAACCGGTACGGGTGTAACATGGACATTCATCTTAAGACCCACCCGTTGTGAGGCGCTGTTCAAGTCCCCGAGCATTGTACCTAGTTCCTCCAGGGATCCTGCCAGGATGACTATATCATCGGCATATTGCAGGTGTGTGATGTATTCGCCATTGATGTTAATGCCACGTCGTTTCAACTCCATCAGCTTGAACACATCTTCCAACGCAGCGGTGAATAGCTTTGGGGATATAACGTCCCCTTGCCTGACACCTCTCTACAATTGGATGGGGTTCGTGGCTATGTCGTGTACTTTGACGGACATGGTGGCTGATGAGTACAAATACTTCAACACCGCGATATACCGGTAGTCGATACGGCACCGCTGAAGAGAATTTAGTACTGCCCAGGTCTCGAGAGAATCAAAGGCTTTCTCATAGTCCACATAGGCGACACATAACGGCAGATTATACTCCTCGGTCTTCTGTATAATCTGCCGCAGTGTGTGTATGTGGTCTATGGTGCTGTAGCCTTTCCGGAATCCTGCTTGTTCGGGAGGCTGGAAGTCGTCAAGCCTGCGAACAATGCGATTTGTGAGCACCCTCGAAAACAACTTATAAACGTGGCTCAGAAGTGCGATTGGCCTGTAGTTCTTCAAAAGGGCTTTATCGCCCTTTTTGAAAAACAGAGTCACCACACTTCTGCTCCACGCTCCCGCGGTAGTTCCAGTATGGATGACGATAACAAACAGTTTTTGGAGCGCCACTAGGAGGGGTTTCCCCCCAGCTCTTAGCAGCTCGGCGGTGATACCGCGTCATCTCCCGGTGCCTTGTTGTTTTTAAGCTGTTTGAGAGCCTTTCTAATCTCACACAGGCTGACGTCCGGGATATCCTCTGTGTAGTGTCGGGTTAATTTAGCTCTCTTGTCGCTCTCCTCACTGGGAGGTGAAGCTTGAGAGGAGGTATACAATATTATTTACAGGATTTGCGTTGTTTGCGCAAATTGCGTCGCCTACACTTGGAGATCTGTTCATTGAGCCGTCGGTATTCCGCCATAGAGGTTGGAGACTGCACACATAGTTCTCGTCGATCTCTCATAAGACCGAGACTTAGTACTGAGAGAACTTAAGATCTACCACTGGGGTGGGTCTTGAAATACTTCGACCTTACCTCGTGGACAGTCGCTACCATCCTATTCCTGGTGTTAAACTCCTCCTCCGACGTGCATGATTCTAGGTACGCAAAACTATTTTGCAGCTCAAGTTGAAAGTTTTTGGATCCCTGGATTTGGACAGGTGTTGGACGAAGCATAGACTTCATCAGGCATGACCGTTCCAGCTTTACGTCGATATTTAATGTGTAAGAGGCATAAGACGGTGATCGCTTGCGGTTTTGAACCTGCTGATCACAGAGACATCATTAAATATGTGCTGTTTGTCTGCCAGAATGAAGTCTATCTCGCTTTTTGTGGAACCATCAAGACTTATCCAAGTCCACCTGCGTTGAGGCTTCTTTCTGAAGAAGGAGTTCATCATAAAGAGATCTTCCTTCTCCAAAAAGCTGGCCAACAAGTGTCCTCGGTGGTTCCGTCGTCCAATTCCGAAGGGACCCACTTTCTTCTCTCTTGTGGCTTAAACTTAATAAATAACAAAAACAAAAGTAGATATTTAAAAAACCCGAAAAACCCGGGTTTGATTTTTAAAACCCGGGTTTTTTTGTAATCCTCAGAACCGGGAAAACCCGGGTTTTTCGGTCCGAGTAAACCCGGGCTCGATGCTCTAATTGGCAGTCAATTTCAAGTTTTCAATTTTCGTGAAAGAGTCTGAAAATTTTGTGGTCAAAATTTTAATCCTACTACAATAAATTGAATATTTTATTCAGTTTCATCACGCGCTAACGGTTTTGCGGATAATGGTCGTAGCACACATATCAACTCGTAAACGGAACGTAAACGTATCAACTCTTGCATGTCAGTATTCTTTGTATGAAACTCCCTACTGTAAAGCACACTTATCGGATTCGTAACGTAATCGCCTCGCCTCGAGACAAGCTCACGAACCGCGGTACGGTGCGTGGACGACTTGCCGTACCCGCGCTTACGTCTCACCGTACGCTATCCTTCGACTTTCCGTTTCCTCGTGCACGCCCCGCGCCGCGGCGCCGCGGCTACCGCTGCGTCGGCGAACTGCTGTCATTCATTCCGTCAACCAGAGGCCGGCGAGCCGTAAGCGCGGCATCGCCTAGCCGTAGCCGAGTCGATTTGGAGCTGTTGGTCGGTTATAACGCGCTTACGTTAGGTTGACGGCGAGGCGATCCGGTGCCGATCCCTTTCCGAGCTACGACCATAAGGGAACATACCAAAACCACGTAACCCATTTTTTCCAACTTTTTACCCCCCTCCTCCCCCTTAGTGACCATCCGTAGTATATGAGAAGACCCCCCCCCCTCCCTCCTAGTTTTCACGTGGTAATTGATAAATACGGTTTTCAATACTTTTTTGCAAAAACAGAGTTAAAAATAATAATTTTGCTTAATTTGACGACTTTGTGGCGCAATGGTTGCTAAAATATTGACTACGTGACAAAAACCTAACCCCCCCCCCCCTCCTAAACGAGGCACGTGGTTTTGGTATGTTCCCTAAGATGAAACTTGGCACATTTAGTTCACGTCCAGAACAAGAAACCACAGCCTTCACAATATTTTCCAAAGTACATAATGGAGCGCCTTGCTTGTATGGCTTTTAGGCCTCTCATTGTAGGAGAAGAATTGACGCCACCAGAGAGATGATATGAATTGTGATGATGACGAAAACAAACAACAATTATTTTGCAATACTTGCCATTTACGGCGGTTTCAGATTAGCGTATTTTCTGCGCGTGTATGGTCGTTTCAGAATACGCGCTTACACACGCGCTACATTACGCGCTTCAAAAAACCGGACTCGCGTAAACGGGCATATTTCGGCGTGTTCGCTCAAACCGATAGAGGTGTCGTGTCCGGTGTCAGTATCAACATGGATTCTGACGAAGAAACATTACTATTTGCGTTACAAGTATTCGCCGTCGACTGAGAAGACGAAAAAAATGCTGGGTGTCACCGATAGTTGCATCAAGACTGAGAACCGGTCACTTTAATATAGTTTACCCAGAATTGCGAAATGATTCTAAACGATTCAAAAATTATTTTAGAATGTCTTTTACATTCAAAAGTCATTTACATTACATTGCCTATTACTTGTCTTGAAAAAAAAAGTATTTTTGTCATTTCAACAAATGCGGGGGGGCGGGGTGCAACAGCCCGATTTTTTGCTGTCTATCTAAGATAATAAATCTATTATCAACATACTTAAATCCAGCCCTGCGGCTCACGCTTATATACGAGCTTAGAAGCGCGTCGACGCTCGTACAAGTTGAGCTTGTGCCTTTGATGGCTTCATCAAAGTGGAGAAGAAGAAGAAGAGGAAGCCTCTTTGTCGTAACCAATGCGGTACTGCACCGACAGGGCACAATCATCTCCTGCGTCCCGCCGTTCCAGTGACCTACATTTACGTCTCCCGTCTCCATTACACCACGAAGGTCTCCGATGTCGTGGAGTATTTGGAGAAGAAGACAAAGTGCCGGGCGCTGGTTGAGAAGTTGGAATCGCGCAACGCAGTCAACTTTAACTCGTTTGTTGTGCGTGTTCCAACCGAACTCCTGTCGGATTTCCTGAAGGAGGAGCTGTGGCCAAAGGGGGTCGTCTTCCGAAAGTTCCGTGGACGACGACGACCACCGGGAGTCACCGGAAGCGCGTCTCACTTCGCGAATAAGTGAATTAGTTTTTAAGTCTATATTTTTGTATGTATGTTAGTCTGTAAGGTATTTATGTTATGGGCCTCGATGCCTGAAATAAAGATTTATTATTATTATTATTATTAAAAGGTGCGCCTATACGCGCCTACACGCGCTTCCAAAAACGAGGTTATACGCGCGAATAAAACGCTAATCTGAAACTGCACTTATGCGTTATAAAATGACGCACAAGCCACACTTCCTTCCTCATGGGACCATGAAAACTGTAGGCAGGTATACAGTTTTGTGGCGTGATGTAGTGACTTCGTTCAGGAATAATTTAGATTGAGTCAATAATACTTTATAACAATATACAAACAATAAATAACTGAAAGCAATTCATTACACGGTTCATTATTACGTGTATTGAAGACATACATAGTTACCTATTGTTAGTTATTCCTCATAATATCGTCACCGTTCGTCCATTTATTTAGTCAGTCTTAAACCATCTTGGCACTTTTTATTAAAAAAAAGTTTATTATAACTTAAAAAAAAACAATAGTAAATATAAATATTTTAATGTTTATCAATTTTCATTTTCAAATTACAAATTATGATGAAAACTGTAAGATTGTTTAATAAATAATATTTTTCTAAAAATGGACTACAAGTAGGTACCTACCTATCTTTTTGAGGTACCTACTGTTCTATACCTACATTTGAAATCTAAGGCACTCTCCTTCTAAAATCAAATGACAAAATTAATTGTTTTAACCTGTCTCGTTTGCAATGGTGTATCAAGATAACACGTGGGCAACACGTTACTTACCTACCATATAACCTTATACATAAACTTATTTCTGAATTTCAGAAATTTTCAATCTGATTTCTATGCGTAGTTCATCCGATCCGGTTTTCAGCAACAAGCACTGTTATAAGTCAAGCAAGGAAAATAAAAAATAGAGCCAATTAAATCTAAAACACATTGTAAATAACAATTTTAACCATAGCATACATTTATCATCCTGGGAATTATAATTAACCGTAATTAGTACCAAAATCCTATTGTGACACATTTTCCTTGCATTTATGTTACCATATGACCTTTTATGGTCAAATGCTTACTAGATTGTATTATTTTACTTGAGAGTAAGAAAAATATACAACTTTGTAAGAATGTTGCGGCGATTGTCTTTGAAAAAAACGCACCTTCGGTGCAACAAAGGCACAAATAGCCAAAACTGTAAAATTGAGTTAAGTAAGCCAAATTGTCTATGAAAACAAAAATTTTACGTGAAACTGTAGCAAAAACTATAAACAATTAATAGTATAAATATGTTTAACCTATTATAGATAGTAATCCAGTAATATGGAAATAAATGTGAATGCAAAAAAATCTTAAAAGTCCTCTCCTGTAAAATTACAAAATGAGCTGTTGTGCCTTTGTTGCACCGAAGGTGCGAAATACTTTTCTTTCTGTTTTTCTTTTAGGTATATAGGTAACTGGTCCGTCGCCCGTGGATATGAAGGCGTCACCGATGTGTTACGCCTAGGGCATAAAGACATGGACTCTGTACGACTCAGTTTCATTCAAATTGTATTCATTCATGGTGTAAGGGTGTGTATCGGGCATGTTTAAAAAAAAATTTGTCGGCGAACCAGAAATAATTTGGGTTCTTCCGTTTCTTTTTAGGCTGGCAAGGGATTGTTTACCTTTAGTTTGTCCATGGACGACGATGATTACTTACCTTCAGGCGGTCTAATATGAACTCTCAGCCATGTTTTTGTAAAAGTCAAATTCGTGTTACCAAAGAGTTTATTGTAGCAGTTTTTCATTGCTTAAAAACATGGATAAGACCACATTTTCTAAAAATGTATCCTAGCTAGATCGATTTATCACCCCCGAAACCCACTGCATACTAAATTTCATGAAAATCGATGGAGCCGTTTCCGAGATTCCGAGAATATATATTGTATAATACAAGAATTGCTCGTCTAAAGGTATTAGATTATTTTTGAACAGATTTATTTTATATTTTAATAAAACTAGTGCAAGGATTGTTTACCAAATAAGATTTATCTAAAAAAATAGACTATAGATGGTATATGATGATATAGCGACCTCCGTAACCACTCCATTCTCCTGTATGGCTAGATACTAACTTCCTCCTACATACCGCCATGGAATAATTTCAGTATCGGACCATACCGTAGTTTAATGAAATTTTATATTAGTATCTTAAAATAACTTATTTTATGATAATAATTAATTCGATAATAACATTTGAAATGGTGATTTGGATGTATATTATATACTGAACTGTAGACCTGTAACCATTGTTATCAATAAAGTGACTATGACTATATACCTTCACCTACTTGGTCAAAAATGTATAAGTGCAGTTCTGAAGAAGTCCTGGTGTTACTGATACGTGACAGGTACCTCTGTGATGACTTCTATCTTGACTGATTTATTCTTTGCTAGCGATTGTTTTATGTATCTTATAGGAGTTGAATTTTAAATTCTTAACTAGGAAAAGTTTCAAATTTTCTTCATGTTCATTATTTTTTATTTATTTATTTATTTAATTTTTGCAACACCTTAAAACTAGGGTATACAAGGGCAAAAACTTAATGCCTAATGGCATTCTCTACCAGTCAGCCCTGGGTGACGGTGAAAAATTTAAGGTAGGCGCAAATAGTCGTCGTAAACGATAAAATACACTAATTTTAATAAATACAAAAAATTTCTTAAAGTATATATAATAATGAATATAAAATAATACATACACATTATATAATATTATACATATAATTATCTTCCTTATTAAACTTATGTACTGAAACCTTAAATGGCTTCAACCCTAGAGCTCAATGAAGT
This sequence comes from Thymelicus lineola, assembly GCA_963932265.1. Taxonomy (NCBI): domain Eukaryota; kingdom Metazoa; phylum Arthropoda; class Insecta; order Lepidoptera; family Hesperiidae; genus Thymelicus; species Thymelicus lineola. The sequence continues at coordinate 2,082,676 of OZ010688.1, read as the reverse complement.
AGAAGAGAGTAGGTATTAGAGGATACCTTAACGACGTTGCTAGAATGGCGAGTGATAGAGAGGGTTTTCGCCAACACAACTATAAAATCAATATTCTGGTGTTTCTCAGAAGCCTGCTAAAAATAATATCGACGACGTCTGAATGCGCTCATCTCATAAAAATACTGAAGTAGTATTACCGGTAGCTTTATAAAATGTAGTGCTTTTTACTATCCAAGACTTCACCACTTACCATCAAGTGGGGTTATAGTGAAGCATTAAATTACTAGTACATAATAAAAAATAGGTAATAGCGCATGTAACATGAAATAAAACGTCGGAATATGAGGGCTCTACATTTCTTGGACTTCGATTAAAACTACGAGTAGGGTATAGTTTCTGTTATGATGGGAAAATCAGGATTTCTTGGTATAACAGGATTTAATGCCTTTCCTACGTCAAAGAAGTTGACAGTGCCATACACGTACCTACTTATTTTTTTATCATATCACTACGCACGTCATATGGAATGACGCAAAGCTTCATCGTTGCACATAGTTTTATTCTGTGTCAGTCATAAGTTAGATATAAATTGTAATAAATGAAAATGAAATACTTTAAAAGTATTCTCATGCTTCTATTAAAAGTAGGTCAGGTAGGTAGGTAGGTAGGTGGGTAGGTATAGCTCAGTCTAATTAACCGCGTACTTTCCACGATTCTTGTCTCAGTTGTCTCTTCATATCTTGTGTAGATAGGTACTGCATCTGCAGTAGGCAGTAGCTGTATAAGTCCTCGTCAGCATAAATTGTTAACGTAAAGTTAATAAATTGATAAGATAAAACTAAAAAAAATTAAATATTATTTTAATCCATCGAGAAAACCTAATTACAGAAGGTAGGTTGTAATACTTAAACATAAGTATTATAAAATGTACTTAATAAAACTAAATTTGCTTGTAGTCGGGGAAATTGTACTTATGTAGATACAATTTGTTTATGTACACAACTTATTCTTTGGCCAAGTCATTTAGAATAGAAGTTCATGTTGTTACTAAAACCAAATAAAGATGCAGGTATCTGTGCGTCTTCCTCTTCCTCAAAGTAGGGAAATGCTGCTTTTCTTCACTTATTACCTACTTACCTACTGATCAGCATATCATAATTAGTTTTTGTACGGTATTAAAAAATAAAATAAATTAAAAGATGTAGCTATTATTAGGAGGCATTTTTAGGATATTTCTCATCCCGAAAAATCTATTCTCGTGGGAGATTGAGATGAGATGAGAGGTAGTTAATCAAAAAGCTTTGACTGCTTCTGTGTACGTAACTATTGTAAATAAATAAATTCATTTTTAATTAAGATTACAATCAAACAAGACCCCTCAAGTTATGAAATGGGGTACTAATTTTAATTAATATTAATTTTAATATTAATTGAAATAACGCCTTTTAAAAATGAATAGCAATGTTATCGTGTGTCCTCTAAGCTACACATGAAGGAACAACTATACAGGTTTAGGCTTCCCGCCCACGTCCGATAATCGGTGACCGATTTTTTGTAGGAGAAAAATAGAACGTAGGTACTGATAGCAATGGTGCAACGCACACGTCCTACAAAAAGTCGGTCAGAAATAAAACTGACTCACCGACAGTCGGTACAAAAATCGGTCACCGATTATCGGACGTGGGCGGGAAGCCTTATGTTCTCGATAGCTCTAGTGAAATATGGAGCGTGGCTTGCCCTGTTACTAATCCTACTAATAATATAAATGTGAAAGTTTGGATGCTTATTATGAGTATGGATGAGTATGGATTTTTGTTATTCTTTCGCGCAAAAACTACTGAACGGAGCTGAACTTTATTAAATTTTGTGTGCTAAATTTTAGCACAGGTAGGTCATGATCTGAAATAGGGCATAGGTTACTTATTATCACGGAAAACGGAGACGGAGCCGCGGACAGAGCGCTCCATCCACCCATCCAGTAAACTTGACGGTGTATGGCTAACTGGCCATATAGCTATCTCCTACAAACTGGATGTCGCATCAAGTCAACTGCAAATTTGACAAGTACACTTGATCGTGTATGGCCAGCTTAAAACACAGACGCGTTGTCTTTGACATTGACAAGTATTTTAGCGCCTGTTACTTTTGCATAGTAAATTATTTACAACTCAAGAACAGTTCTGCTTTTTTCCACATTCAGCGAACTATATAATGAGTAATTTATTTTTTATGTAACTAACTGACAAACCTCGCTTTTATTTAGATGGTCAATCCACCTGATGGTATGTAGCCTTCGCCTGTGGATCACCAAAGGCATCACCGATGCATTTCCGACGAAAGAAAGAAAGAAGAAATTATTGAATAGGTAATATAACAACATGTTTTATGGCGTTAAATGTATTTTCATAAAATAATAATTTTACAGTAACATAACAATTATAGTATGTATATTTGCTTTTAAATAACACAAAGCTCTGTAAATAAACATTGACTTTCATACTTATATGTTCAACAAAAAATGGTGCGATGAAACGTAAAGTCCTAAAATACTTATTTAGAATTAATTATATAAAATACAGTTGATTATAACAGTTTTGTATCCAATAAAATTTAAATAGATAAATGTTTTTTTAAACGTCGGGTAAAACAATAAGTAAGTCCTTTAAATGCCTCAAGTTCTTCTTTCATAATTAGGCCAGTGCCGATACCTCTGAAAACGGTAAAAAAATGAAAAAAATTATAATAGGATGAAACCTATTGCAAAAGGAAGAGAATATAACAAAAAATAAAGGAAAAATAATTTACGGGCGATCTGAGGTCGGGAAGTGGGGGGGAGGGGGGGTTTAAGGGTAAAAAACGGTTTATCTCAATTTCCAGCAAAACTATAAGTCCTATGGAAAAAAGTTAAATGGCAAAGTTATAGGTAATAAAAAGGTCTACAATTTTTGCATTTACACTTTTTTACATAACCTCAAAATTTATGTGAAAAATTCAAATAACCAAGTTTTTGGTTTATTATTTTTATCTTATACAAAAATATTTCTTTTTTCACGAAAGGACAATGTCCACTTTGTATGGACATTTGGCTATCAGTGAACACCACATTTCAACATAAATATTATATAGGCTTAATACCTTTACTCAGTTTAAAAAAGAAAATAATAATTGTTTTGTAACCAGATGTTTATTAAACTGGTTATTTGACATAAATATTTTGTAGGTATTTTAAAGAAAACGCACAATCTCCTTGACATTTTTTTATTTAATCCGACTCATATGTTATTAATACATTGTCCAAAAACTGGGCTGGTGCATTTATATCATCTCTGTACCTTGCCCAGCCCAGAAACCAAATAACCGTCATCACATGAGCACAGCAACCTACTGTTCTCCGGCCCACAATACAGTTGCAGCAATATTGCTTTATAGCATCTCTGCCATGTATTTCATTTTCATATAATATATAAATATAATACACCTTTCTGTTTATATGGTGACTTTGGATTTTTGCTCTCAATAATCTGCAATTTGGGGCCATTGAAAATCCTTCAAGTAGGTTGCTGGCGGCCTCCCTGCACACTTCTATTATGTAGGACCCATCATTACGTACATGTTCCCCATAGTATGACCGAGCCTGCTTCAATTGGTAAGTACCACATGCTATTAATATTAGCTCATTGTAATCTAATCTAGGAAAGGATACACTGTTTATGTTAACATTAATTGAAAGAAACTGTGTCCTTCTCCTATTAAAATTATTTGTTGTAACAAAATCAGCAAGATCATTGTTTGTATACAAATTCAATCTTATTATATCAAGAATTTGACCTGCATCTGCCCTGTCTGTTACCCTCTGGTGAAACTTATTTATCAACGCTGCAGCAACACGGAAATCTGTCATACCGTGTTTGGAAGCTCTATTAAAAAATTCGGTTCGTAACAACTTAAAAGACTGTTTAAAAATTCCATTGACAGCTTCCACCACCCATCTACATATTGTGACAGTTCGTGATTTGTTTGCTGCAAGCGTTGATAACTGAACTTCACCTTCTTCCCGAGATGCAGGAGTGTGAACAGTATAACTTAATTGTTGCAACATAGGTACACAGTCTCTAAATCCCCTATCCAGAATGAAAACATCGCCTGTCTGAAAGAATTGCCTTAATGGTTTGGATTCATCGCTAAATTCATTTAATATAATATTGGCATCTGATGTTGTTGCTGGATAAGGGCCTAACACATCTACAATGTATCCATCGGAACATACTATGACAAATGGCTTAACTAAATTCCTATACTTGTGCAGGGAGTAAGTATCCTTTTGATACATATAATTCGAACTTTTTTGTACATTAAGTAAGTGCCATCCATAATCACAATTGGTTGTCTATTTTCCCCCCCAAACAATCCATTGGGGATTAATAAATTCCTGGATGATATTTCATTTCTAGTTATATTATGTAAACCTAGGTTTCTCGATACAAAGCATTCTGTTAACATTTTGCGAGCATTATTCATCAGCCTCATTAATGTTGTGCGTGGCATATTCAGTAGTGCAGAAATTCTTTCATCGCTGTCACCAGTTCTCAATTTTAATAAATAAACAGCAAGTGCTATTTCACCTTTTTTATTTTGTGTCAATGTGGGTATCTCTAAGAGGAGCTGCCTAAATTGTTCCTTTGTTAGGCCAATCCAATAACGTAGTAAATCATCAGACATCACATCAATATTTGTAAAGTCTAATATTAATTTTTTTTCATTGACAAATGTTGCAAAATCTTCAATATGGGTAGCGGTGAAACTGTGAATTGGGTCAGGTACACTAGCTAAGCGTTGCCAGTCATCATTATATAAATGAAATCTGCATATTCTAAATGTGTTAGGCACATAGAACTTAAAATCTGTAAAAAGTTTTACCCTTAGCCATTTCGGAACAGTAAGTCTTTCAGTTGAATTACATTCTGGAAAAAAGCATTTTGCTTGGTTGCCTGATGCTCTTGTTAGATGAGGCAAATCTATCGTTTGATGGCTTGTTGTTGGTGCTGTTGAATGAGTTGATGCTCGATCACTTCGTTGCCAGCAAGGATGACAAATCTTATCAGATGATTGTAACTAAAACAAAGAATTTTATTAAAATAAAAGACTACATTATATATTTTAAGTATCTGTTGTTGTAAACGAACATCATCTTAGTAGTGCAGAACAGATTAGATTTCAATGAATTACAAAATACTTACTTGTTGGGGTAATATCCAGTTCATTATTGTATTTCTAATACGTGCATCCCTTTCTGTGTCAGTACACAGTGTGTGCCATCTAGTTCGTGCAAGTGAACATCCGCAATTAACGCAAAGAATTCTTCGATGGCCACTAGTTGAGGGCTGTTCATTACTGAATTCTCGATTAATATTTAAAGCCATTACCCAGCAAGAATGGCATATCATATCACCATTTCCAATCTGTAATCGAAAGAATACAATTAATACCTAATAGAAGTTATCGAAACAGTAATGGTAACTGTTGTAACTGTGTTGTATGTTAAATACGTACCACTTGCGGAGCGACCCACTGTGCTATAACAGATCTAACCTCAATAAGGTCAAGACAATGGCTTCTTCTCTGCGTGATGTCAGTACCACAGTTTAAACAATGCACTGTTTGCACGGTTTCCTCTGAAGACAATATATTTGCCTCCTCCGAGTCCTCCGTGTGGATCGTGTCCGAGTGCAAGTGATGCACAATATCCATATTTAAGCCGGGGTCAATGATATGATTAGCTTCGGAGTCCGTAAGCGTGCCAGGGTCAACGTGAGAAGCAGGGTCTGGAGCAGCCTGTCCCTTTGGGATATCCGTGGGTGTAGACCGCAATAAGAAGACTGTATTATAGGTACTGGTTTATTTGATTTGATCGGTAGCCGCGATTGAAATAGTAAGTGCGCCGTGCGCGTGCGCTGGTGTTGTATTTGCGACTGGCGGGCGGCGGCCCGCTCCCTCCCGCTGAGGTATGTAGGTACCACCGCACCGCTCGATGAAACGGCCGGAGAACGGGGGTCCGCAGGCCGCGGGAGTAAGCCCGTCTATACTCCCCGGCTTGAAGTCTCTTCAACTGATGACGCGGGAAGTGGGCAAATCATGGGATACGCCCTGCGGATGATGCCCCTGCGAGTGCGTATGTCAGCGACTCGCGCGACTCCGTCGGCTCCCGGCAGCAACCGTGTGACACGCCCCAGAAGCCACTGTAGAGGAGGCGCATTTTTTTCCTTGACGATGACCAAGGCTCCCGGTTGCAACTCGCCTCTTGATGTGGTCCACTTCTGTCTCTGTTGAAGCCACAAAACGTATTCATTTGAGAAGCGATTCCAGAAATGCTGCTTTAGGTACTCGATGCGGCGGAATCGTTGGAGGCTCGAGATGTTCTGCGTCGACACGTCTCGGTGAGGCAATGCAACGAGAGATCGTCCGATGAGGAAGTGGGATGGTGTCAGCGGAGATAAGTCGGAGGGATCGTCGGAAAGAGGAGTGAGGGGCCTTGAGTTTAGGATAGCCTCAATTTGAATGAGGCATGTTGCCATTTCTTCGAAAGTCAAGTGAGTCAAAGACAGTATACGCTTTAAGTGGAACTTGACTGATCGAACGGAGTTTTCCCAGCAAGTTCCGAAGTGCGGACTATAGGCTGGTATAAATGAAAAACTGATACCCATGTCCAGAAATTGTCCTGATAGGTCCTGAGAGAGAAGTTGCTTGAGCTCGTTGAATGCTCCAACAAAAGATGTTCCATTATCGGAGAATATACAGCGAGGTTTGCCCCGTCGAGCCACGAAGCGACCGAGAGCAGCTAGAAAGGCCTCCTTTGTCAAATCTGACACGAGTTCAAGATGAACTGCTCGAGTGGCTAAACACACAAAGACACAAATGAAGCATTTAATTAATTGGCAACCTCTACCCTTACGACTAGCTATCATTACTGGCCCGACGTAGTCGACACCGGTGTCTAGGAAAGGAAACTCGAGATGAAGTCGTTCCTTTGGTAGATTTCCCATAATCGGTTGTATGGTGTCCCCTTTTATCCGACAGCATTTAACACAAGAACGCGTAATTTTTCTTGCTAAAGACCTACCACCTAATACCCAATACTCATGCCTAACAGTTGCAAGTAATAACTGGGGTCCCGCATGACAAAGCTTTTTATGATACATGTCAAACATAAGCTCACTCAAACGATGTTTCCTACATAGTAAGGTAGGATGTTTAACATTATAGTCGTAAAATGAGTTGCTTAGTCTGCCACCAACACGAATGATGTCATTACAGTCTAAGAAAGGTGATAGGCATAATAGTCTATTTTTACTAGGGAGTGGTTTACCACTTTTAAGAATTTTATATTCCTCTGCGAAGGAATCTTTTTGAGCTGCTTTAATAAAAAGATTAGTTGAATTGTCTATTTCAGATAATGTAAGGGAATCCAAAGTGATATTGATTTTACGACAATTTTGAATAAATCGTAATATGTATGCCATTATACGCTGTAATTTCGAAAAACAAGAATATTTATTAATGAGATATGTAAATAAGTCGTTATCATTAACGGTAATGAATGTTTGACATAACTCTGGAAGATTTTGAGTATTCACAGATGTAGGAAAGGCAGGCCAATGAGATGAATCTAATTGTAAATATTTAGGGCCTGACCACCACAAAACCGAATCACCCAATCGGTCAGCACTAAGTCCTCGTGAGGCGAGGTCTGCTGGATTTTCTTGGGAAGGAACGTAGCGCCAGGTGTTATTACCAAAATCTTCCCGAACTTCAGCAACACGATGACGCACAAACGGCTTTAGCTGCGTAGGATTTGTAGAAAGCCATCCTAGTACTATGGTGGAATCACACCAAAAAATGCAATCATTAATGTTTACTGTAAGTGACTTTTTAACCTTCGGCATACAAGGTGAAAAATAATCCTTACCCGTACAACGTGGGGTTAAAATAACCCCTTAGTAAATATCTATCTATTAAGGGTATTATTTAAATACAACGGCTTAGATACGGTTTTTGGCTTATTCAGTTATGAAGTAATAATTTAAACCCAATATAATTAAGAAAATAAACTTTAATCATAAAAAAAAACACAAAATGCAAAAGTACTTCTAAAATTCAACGAATTTTCCTTAAATCTAAAAAAAATAACGTGGGACTTTATGTTTACAGGAAGTTTTGGTCTAAGACAATATTATAAAACTAGAAATATTTAAAATTATAAAAAAATATAAAAATAATTAAGTTTGTCTATTCTAGCAAGAGCATTCGTTATATAATTCAGTACAGTTTTTTTACACCGTCCCATACAACGTGGGGTTAAAAACACCCGGGACCCGCTATATGCATGTGCATACACGATCGCGGTCCGTGCAGCACAGACCCGAGGTCACGAATCGACCCGGCAACGCTTAACGCCCAGCTACTGGGAATTTCAATGTTATTGCTCGATTATTACTCATAAATCGACGTATTTTTCTCGAGCTGGGGTTAAAAATACCCCACGTTGTATGCCGAAGGTTAACCTTTAAACATAGACGCGCACCTAATAATGCACCGCATAGTTCGAGTCTAGGAAGAGTGGTAGGTTTAATTGGTGCTACCTTGCTTTTAGCGGCTAATAGGCGAACAGTGACTGCCCCGTTGATGTCGATTGAGCGTACATATATGCAGGCACCGTATGCCTTTTCGGATGCATCTGAGATCACATGTAACTGAATGTTAACCGGTGTATTATTACATACAATGTACCTAGGTATGTGTAAGTTGTTAAGAAGAGGCAATGTATGTTGAAAATTACACCAAGTCTTTTGTATGACCTCTGGTACGACGTCATCCCATGAGCATTTATTTATCCAAAGTTGTTGCATAATAATTTTCGCTTCAACTATGCATGGAACCACGAGCCCAAGAGGATCAAAAATTTGAGCTATTGTAGATAATATGTGACGTTTTGTAATTTTTTCGTTAGAAGTAAGATGTATAGTTTAATAAAAAATATCCTCAAAACATTTCCAATTTAGACCTAATGTTTTAGATAATTCATTATAATTCATGTCAACAGAATCGTTATTATTTATGTCGTTAGAAATAATTTTTAAAATGTCTTTAGAATTAGAGTGCCATTTTCTTAGATTAAATTGTGCTGATTTTAATGTTGATTTTACTCCTTGACATAATTGAAGTGTCTCTTTAATGGATGAGCCACCAGAAAGATAATCGTCTACATAAAAATCGTGTAGTATGGATTGTTTTATGTTGTCGTCTGTACTATCATGAGCTAATTGCACTAAGCATCTAGTAGCTAGGTATGGCGCTATAGCACTGCCATATGTCAAGGTGTTTAAGGTGTATGTTTTTAAACTTTGTGTAGAATCAGATCGCCACAAAACTAATTGCAAAGCTCTTTGTTCGTCGTTGACCCACACAAATCGATACATCTTTTCGATGTCCGCAGTAACTACATATTTATGTTGCCTAAACCGCAATAATATGGTAAGTAAATCATCTTGAACTGTGGGACCGATCATCTGAATATCATTAAAGGATTTGCCCGATGTTGTGGCAGCGGATCCATCAAAGACTGCTCTTAGTTTTGTGGTTGTACTAGATTCTTTTAGTATGCCGTGATGACAAAAGTAATAGTGAGGATGTGGTACTGGTGTCTGAATAGGAGTCATGTGCCCTAGCTTTATGTATTCTTCCATAAAATCTACATACAAAGCTTTAAAATTTGAGTCTCGTTCGAAACGGCGCTCTAAAGAAAAAAATCTACTTTTAGCCATTTCGAAGGAATTACCTAGAACATCTGGTGATTTTTTTAAAGGCAAAGTTACAACAAACTGTCCATTTGAACTACGTTTTGTAGATTTTATGAAGCTTTCCTCACAAGCGCGCTCTTCTGAAGTAAGCTCGTGCTTTGTGGGAATGGTGTCGAGCTCCCAAAACCGTGATAAATCTGTATTAGAATGGTCACTCTGGGTGAACATACATACAGGTGAATTATTAATATTAGATTGTAAGACACCAGAAATTAACCAACCTAACCGTGATTCGATTAACGTTGGCTTATTCTTGCCAAGTTGAATTTTATTTGCGCCCACAATGCCCCAAAATATCTCCGCTCCTACTAGAATGTCAATGGATGACGGCAAATAAAAAGTGGGGTCGGCAAGACAAATACCATCAGGCAAGGATAAGTTGTGTGTATTTACTAGTGTGTTAGGTATGGAAGAAGTGATCTCAGGTAGAACGAGGCAGTCAATGCTGATCCTATAGCCACTAACAGAAGACTCAAATGTGATTGAGCAAGTTTGTGTACTACTGGACGCTAAGTTATTTATGCCTATCACCTTCGAACTTGTTGAATGAGTAGGTAAGTTTAATTTAGATAAGAAGTCCTTAGCTACGTAGTTCGCCGTGCTGCCGTTGTCAAGTAGGACTCTGGCGCTGTGTGGCTCCCCGGTAGCGTCGAACACTTTCACCATTGCTGTGGAAAGTAAAACAATTTGCGATTTAATGGAATTGTTAGCAGACAAAGCAACATTGTGGTCTTGTGCCACTGAAGGCTCTTTATCTACGTGAAGTAAAGTGTTATGCTTTAACCTACAATATTTGCAACTACTGAGCCTACATGAAGTTGGTTTGTGCCCTGGACGTAGACAGTTATTGCAAATATTCCAACCACTAACCCTTTGAAGACGCTCACTGGCAGGTAATTTTCGAAAATCAACACAATTAAATAAATGATGGCCCTGTTTGCACATGGGACATTTCAAAGATTGTGAACTGCGGGCTGTAGATATTATTTTATCTGGGGCTGTAGTGACCACGAAAGCTTTTGATTTATTTTGTAGTGTGTCCGTTTTTGTTTTTGTATGAGACTCCTCAAGACTCTCCAAAAGATCTGCACGATTACCAAGGAATGTCAAAAAATAATCTAGATTTGGTGAGTCCGTTAACGAGTTCCTACTCTCTTCCCACTGCCGCTTAGTTTTGTGATCTAATTTATCACACATTATGTGAATAATTAAACTGTCCACGAGCCAATGATCAACTGACTCGGAACGCAAAGTGCCTAATGCTCGTAAATTCTTTTTTGTTACATCAATGATATGTCTTATTGATTTACTTGATTCTCTTTGACATGGTTCAACCGAAAATAAGGCTTGTATGTGATTGTTAATTAACAAGCGCTTATTGTCATACATTTGACATAATAATTGCCATGCAACTGTGTAGTTATCAGCTGTGAAATCTAAATTATCAATAATATGTAGGGCATTATCCTTGAGAGAAGCTCGCAAATAATGGAGTTTATCTATGTTATTCATATCATCATCGTTATGGACTAATGATATGAAAATATTTTTGAATTCGAGCCAGTTCTGATAGCTGCCTGTAAAAGTAGGTATTTCAACAGTCGGTAACTTAACTCTCCGTTTGTGTCCTTGAATATCCCCGCCACCCGAGCTCACCGCCGAAGAATTCAGTGCCGTTGCTGCGTTGCGGCTGGGCGGGGCCAGGCAGCGCGCGCGGGCAACCAGCTCGTAAAACTGGCTCTCGAACTGCTCGCGCTCGCCGTACTGCTCCTCGGGGTCCTCCATCAGAGCCTCGATGTCTGACTGTAATGCGTCATATTTTGCATATAAGTTGTTGAATTTAGCAAGACGGATATCCAGTTGGGCAAGTTGAACTTGGCTTAACGTTTTACAGCTCTCAAGAACAAAGAGATAAGAGGCAAATTGTGTAAGCTTTGCTTTCATTGATGCACGTTTTCTGGACATATCAGTAGGTATTTTACCTTCGGATGCCATTATGAAGCTTATGAAGCGTGCGGCAGGTTGAAGAGAAAAAAAAATAAAATTATAAATATGTTCTTATAATGCTTGCAAATAAAGAAATAATGTTCTCAAAGCAGGTTGCAGATGAAGAAAAAATTTTGAAGAAAAATAATAATATTCTTAAGCGGCTTGAATAATTATTAAAAAAAAATCTATTTTTCTGACAGCTGATGAAGGGAGAAAATAATGTTCTCAAACGGCTTTGAAACTAAATAATTGTCTGAAGAAAACTTAATAAGCAAATGTTTGAAAAAGAAAAAAATTACTATCAAAAAAACAAGCTAATTATTCATCGAAGAAATACCTAAATTACGTTTGTGAATAATTGTTCGAGAAGAGAACAAAGGGTTATACAATACGTGATACCACGTGGTCGTGGCTCGTGGCACGCCCACCTGTTAAAGAAAAGAAAAAATTAATTCACGGAAGTAAAATTAAAATATTGTTGTACAATTACTACAATGAGCGCTGATTAATGATTGATCATGAAAGAAGAATAATGAACTGCTAATGAATATGCTAAGATGATAACGCAATGCGTGATGAGATGGACTATCTACTAAACTGATGAAAATTTACGTATGAAATGGGACAAAATGTAAAAATGGTAAAGAAGAAATGTTTAAATGAGGTATGCGCACTAAAAAATATGCAATGGTTGAAGAAATGAAGAAATGGTTGACGGTTGAAAAATGAGAAAGGATGAAAAAATGAAATGTATTATGTAAGGATGATTTAGGATGATAAAGGAAAAAAATCGGAACGATCTCACGAATACGATGCGTTGTGTCGATGCGCGATGACGTAGTCGCTCCGCTTCTTTTTCTTTCTTGAATAATAATTCGCCTCCGTGGACTGCGTCGACTCGAAGATAACGGCGGCCGCAGCTCGAAGTCCGTTATGAAGTGTCGGCGGTCTCGATCGACGATATTTTCAAGAATATTTCAATCTTCCCGACCAAGAAGGCGTATGAAGGACCAAAGGCGATCCCCAATTTTCGGCCCCGAACCATATGTAATCTGTGCTAGAACATCGGACTAGACAAGAGTAAACTATATACCAAAAAATTCGTCTTATTTATAAGATAAACATATTTAAATCTTAGCTTCAGCTGCTCTTGCCAAATGAACAAAATAATGCAAAAAAGTTTTCACAGTATTTACCTCATTACATACGATTTTATAATCGATTGAATCGATTGATAATGATCGATTGATGGAACATAATAATATATTTTATGCATTATTTAGTGATTATAATTATAATATTAATTTATTTTTTACATATTTTCGTATTCCATATAAATCAAAACTATGTAATATTATAATTACCATTCAATCGTTACGCTAATTTTATTAAATTACATTTCGAATATTTTGACATCGATTAATCGATTGACAACAATGATGATGTAATCCCTAATAATGTCATTTTGGTAACCATAGTATTTATAAATAACACCACTGTATTGTCATATTTGTCATCGATCTTTCATCTTTCTACGCGTGTTCTTGTATATTTTACTATCAAATATTTTCAGCGTATTTGGAGTCCTATTTACTATTGAAACTCATCGACACGTACACAGTGATTTTAATTTTCTATTGTATTCGCTTTCGTACTTGTGTTTTGGTGAATGTGTTTCGCAGTTTCGCTACAATTTCTTGCAAACCAATACTATATGAATATGGACTCCTTAATCGCCTGTTTTGTGACTGACAAAGGTTCAGAATAAGTCCTGAACACTGGATAACGTACCCTATACATCTTTAGAAGATCAGGAAGTTGCTGTGGCCATACTTACAATGAGTATATTATGGTATCTTGATTGGGCAAGGTACTAACGAAATAAGTATAACGCCTCCTGCACAACTACACGAAATATTAATATATTATAATGATAACTAATAAAATCTCTTGAAATATGCAATAGCTTTTATTATACAACCTTTTTATGACATTCGTTTTGGGTGAAAACCATTGAAGTAGTAGATATTATAATAGACACCCGCAACGTAAGTGTAACATACATATTAAATAGCACTGTGACACGAGTATGACATAATCATAACCTATAATTAAGGTGATTCGTTCTAGGATTTCCTTAGTTGGCCATTACTGGCAGCCGTGAAAATTGGAGAAATTGAACTTTTTGCAATAATCTAATTAACAGCCAATTTCCAGTCTTGTCTACTTAGGCCTGAGTTTCTATGGAAACTGGGGTTCTCCTTTATGGAGCAGCCTGTCCCTTTGGGATATCCGTGGGTGTAGACCGCAATAAGAAGACTGTATTATAGGTACTGGTTTATTTGATTTGATCGGTAGCCGCGATTGAAATAGTAAGTGCGCCGTGCGCGTGCGCTGGTGTTGTATTTGCGACTGGCGGGCGGCGGCCCGCTCCCTCCCGCTGAGGTATGTAGGTACCACCGCACCGCTCGATGAAACGGCCGGAGAACGGGGGTCCGCAGGCCGCGGGAGTAAGCCCGTCTAGGGTCCAAATCCATTTTCGTAAGCCAAAGGTCGTAATAATATTATTGATGAAAAAACACAGACGAGAGTATCCACGATGCGAAAAACAAAGCGAATGCGACTTGAAAATTGAACGTAGATTACTATGTCAAACACAGAGTACTTAATGTCAAACGATTGACAGTTGGGGATGCAAACAATGCATCGATTCGAACATGTTTGCAAAACATCGATATTTTGTTCATTATCGTGAATTATTATAAAAGAAACGTACATAAAATAATATGTTATTGTAGTAAAAATAATAACTTATTTATAGTTTATTGCTTTTTATACATGTATATTACCAAACTTAACTTTTTGTCGTGACAAATTGATACTTCGAAATAACATCGATATATCGTTTTTATTATCGTTATAGGAATAATGTTGCAATTCTACTGACGTGTCTACTCTGTGTATGTGACAATAGGAAGAGTTTATCAGTAGAATGATTAATTAAACATATTATTTTAAATAAGTAAATTGATACAAAAATAATTCGCGTGTATAACTTAAAAAACAAAATATATTTTTTCGTGTAATTATTTATTTTTGAGCACCCTGTCCACGAACAGCCAGAAATGGACATTGTCCTTTGGTGAAAACTTACCTTTTTATTTCTCAAATATACTGTATTTTTTTTTCTTACTGAGTGTTGGTAATATAGAAATTGGCCTATAATTATTAATATCCGTTTTTTCACCTGTTTTAAATAATGGTATAACTTTACTGCATTTCATTAGATCTGGAAATACACCAAGATCTATGCATTTATTAAAAACTACAACTAAACAAGGAGCTATAATATCTATTAATTTGACTTGACCGTTATTCGTAGCTTATTAATTTGAGATAGGGACTACGTTTCCCGCCTTTGATATATCTATCCTCTTCTTCCGTCTTCTGTCTCTTTCTAACGTACCCCACCAGAGGCAGAGTGGGGGGAGCGCGCGATGCGAGCTCTTCCGATTTTATTCTTCATTGGCGTCTTGTTTCCCGCCGAGGACGGTTGTGCTAGCTAATCACTAACACAATCTGCAAATATTCGTCGAAGGAAAGAAATATCGTGCTAACTACGTTACAGTTTGAAATTTATAAAGTGCTTATTATTCGGAGATTTTTGTAAGCAAATTACACGTGAGTAATCTTATGGTCTAATATTCTGTTTTCTGCATTTCATTACTTTAATAAATTTCTACACTTTAGAAATTACGATATTATTAAATTAAGTAGGTCAAAACGGCTGAAAGTACAAAAGTCTACCCACATAGTGGTACCTTTTTTTTCCGCTTTCAGTGTTTGTGATTTAAATCGTTAAGCGTGTTTAAGCACGTTATACATGAGTTTCTTCACACGGTGGTGTTTTTCAATAACACACATAATAAAAATAATACAGTACTTTAGAAAATACGTGGATTGAAACAGCTGAAGGTGACCTACCCACATAAAATTGATTATCGACAGTTTTCGGTTTTAACGGGTTATCCGTTCGCGTTTTTATTCTGATTTCTTAAGGCTGCAGTCTTGCAAAATTCACTCGCGGCGAATTATTTGTACAACTTTGTATTTTTTTTTCATACAAAGTAATGAAATATCATAAAATATTATTATTACACAAAAGTAACCATAATATAAGTAATAGCTAGTTATTTTTTTTAAGTTCATCTAGGTGGATTTTGTTAGGTAAATCAATCGTTAAATACAGCTCTTTCGCGCCCAACGTCATTTCGAGTTATGTTTGTGAGCTTACTTTATGGAAACAAAGAATTAATTTACAAATCTGTTCAGCGCATAATTAGCTCAACATTCTTGTCTTAAAAATGCGCTGAATAGTTTTTTCTAATTATCTTTCATTTTCTTAATTCAGACATCACAATTCCTTCAAAATTCTCGGTTTTTATCTCTTTATAAATGGTTTGTTTCATAATAACTATGCATCGTATGTATGTAAATAATTGATTATTTTAATGCCACGAGTTCAATAAAGCAAATACAAAAAAAAGTGCACCTAAATCACCTTACTCTAACAATAATAATAATCTCAAAAGACCTACAAAAAAAGAGTTTATAAACAAGAAATGCGAGGGAAATTCCTTAGTGGCCACTGCACGGCCGAAGCGTTCAGACGTGTAGTCCACGACGAATAAAACTGTTCCCTCTCACTCTAACCTTGCTCCGGCTCTGACGTAGATTGTGTATCGAAAGTTGCTCTACTTTATAATTTTTTGCGTGTTTTGTAAATATTAGTATTTTAATAATAGTTTTTGTAAATATTTGTGTATCAGTAATAGTTTTGTACATAATTATTTGATTTCAATATGGATCGTAAACTTAAACAATATGCATCAACACGCCAGTGAGGTACATTAGTAGTAATGCTATCGATACTATATAAATACCTAAAAACGGTTCAACTAGTTCGTTATAGACTGTAAGTAGAACTATATAACTATATAGTTATCAGACTGTTAGTAGAACTCATAGTTAATATAACTTGTCTTCTAAAAATATAGTACATAGTTATATCAATTCCTACATTTTTTCCTCTTTATTTTCTTTAAGAAGGAGCTAATAAGAAAGAAAGAAAGAAACATTTATTCCGTCATGAAAATAACATGGTACATGGGTTACAAGGTTAAACTACGGTGAAAGAAAAAGTACTAACAAAATGTAACCCTTTACTAAATTATTGCTTGACATGAAACATAGAAAATTTAGCGGGTACCATGTCACCTGACGAAAAAGGACTACCCTCTGCCTGTGCCATGGAGCGGCTAGGAACCAACCACGGCTGCTGATTTACAGTGTAGTCCCCTTTTTCGTGTAGTTTCACATGTGGCGTCAATCTTATTAATATTGTATATTAATATTATTTTAGAAGCAGGTCAATCCAAAGTTGAAGATAATTTACAACTTAATTATTTATTTTATTTAATTTTATGTGTATATGATTAAATGATACTTATTAGGGATATAATATTATAAAGTGGGAAATAAATAATTATACAAACTATAAAACATACAGAACAAGTGTACATAACAAGTGGACATGTATACAACTACACATCTTAAATATGTTTAAAGGGGGTTTTTGTTGTCATGTTATTGCGCTTCAATTGATATACACCTATAGCTTACACCTATATCCATTTAGGGCAAATATTACCAATTATAAACAAGAAGTGATTTCAACGAAAATATAATTTCACGCTGTACTATATTATCACCCCTATTGAACGTTGAGAATACCAGATTGTAATACTAGATTAATTACAACATCTATACCAGGCATTCAAAGCATCTATACTAGCAACAAGGTGATTATTTTACCAAAAATTGGTGTGACCGTATCCGGTAAATTCCACCAGATCCGGTATACGTAAAAAACGTCGGACCCGGCCGGATTACCGGATCCGTTTTTCCTTATTGCAATCCCTAGTTCTATCATATTATTATATACCTATCACGTCTGTGGAGTTTCGCTAGCTAATTTAATTTGAAATGAAATGAAATGAAATAATCTTTATTCATGTAGGTATCACTGATACTCTTATGCACGTCATTTTTTTTAATCTACCAGCTTTTCGGAAAGGTGCTTTGTCATGGAGGAGAAGAAAAGCCGTAAAGAAACTCCTCAGCACATCTTTTAAAACTAAAACTTATATCTATTACAAAAATAGGTATTCTCTAACCTGTGCAGAACTGGTTGCCTAGCTAGTCATTTCCAAGCATCCTTGTCATTTAAATATTCATTTATGCTATAGTAGCCCTTGCCTAAGAGCTGAGCCTTTACACGTTTCTTAAAAGATTCCACTGGTAAGTCACGTATTTGTTTTGGGACTTTATTATAAAATTTTATACCTAGTCCCATAAAAGAACGTTGCACTTTAGAAAGACGGTACGAAGAGGTAGCCAATTGATGCATCCTTCTTGTTTGACGATTTGAAAAATCACAATTTTGTTTATATGCAGTTATTATATGTATATTTATACATTATTATTATATGTATATGTATACAGTTATTATGTCTATATTTGTTTAAATTTGACTCGCAAGGACTCCCTTGATTTTAGTTTATAAATAGCTCTAATGGCTCTTTTCTGTAATACAAAAATTTGTTCTATACCGGCTGCTTTGCCCCTGTAGTTAGGCCCTAAACATGAATAATATAACTACTTACCTTTGGATTCTATTTCTCTTCATCACTTCTACGTTGGCACCCAATTTTCCATGCATTTTTTGCATTTGGTGCATTTTTTGTGTTTGCTTTATTGAACTCATGGCATTAAAATAATCAAATTTTTTCATACATACATACGATGCTTATTTATTATTAAACAAACCATTTGTAAAGAGATAAAAAACAGAGAATTTTGATGGAATTGTGACCTCGGAATTAAGAAATGAAAGATAATTAGAAAAAAATATTCAGTAAATTTTCAAGACAAGAATGTGGAGCTAATTATGAGCAGAACAGATTTGTAAATTAATTCTTTGTTGCCATAAAGTAAGCGCACAAACATAACTAAATTACTTTGGGCGCGAAAGACCTGTATTTAACTATTGATTTACCTAACAAAATCCACCTAGATGAACTTAAAAAACTTAAAATAACCAGCTATTACTTATATTATGGTTATTTTGTGTAATAATAATATTTTATGATATTTCACTACTTTGTATGAAAAAATGTACAAAGTTGTGAAAATAATTCGCCGCGAGTGAATTTTGCAAGACTGCAGCCTTTAGATTTTCTATATATTGGGGATACTATAGAACACAAAAACACAGACAACTCTTCTATAGAAAAAAAAATACTTAGTAGAGCAACTTTCCGAACTAGTCAAATAATTACGCTATGTAGGATGAATGCGGGGACTGCGGGGAGTCTACGTGCAGACGCTTGACGTTTGGACTAGCCGCACGCGATTCTTATTTTGTGAACTACGAGACTAGGCCCTTAAGTGTTTATTATTTTAGCATGGATGAAAGTGACATTGCAAAGAATACTGAGCCAATAGCGGGGCCATCAACGTCACGTAGAACACGGCGGAGCAGTAGCTCTAGCTCGAGCAGCAGTAGCAGCAGTGACAGCTCCTCGTCTACGTCTTCGGGTTCTAAGTGTCGTCGTAGTCAACGCAAAAAGAAAAGGGGGGGCAAACATAAACAAAGCAAATCGGATCGGAAATATCGTCGACTGTCGAAAGAGGTAAGAGAACTTCGAAAATGTTTGTCCACACGTTATGATTAATTATGATTATATATGATTAAAATCAAGTGAGTACCAATGATTATAATTTGATTCAGGATGATTCTATATCAGTTACTTCAAATGTAAGTCGAAATCTTTACGAGTTAAGTGATCACGTGTCTAATGTCGAAGTACCTAGTGATAACCAAATTAACCTCAATATGCAAACCAAATTAAAAGAACCTTCCATGCCCAAGACGTCAGAGGCTCATTTAAAACTATTGTGTGATCTTCAACATTTGGATAGTAACACTTGGAATGAGATAAGATACTCTGAAACCCAGAAGTTATATAATCACTCACCGGGTTATACTGATATAGAAATCAATGAAGAGGTTGGAATGTTTCAATCCCCTCGCCACCTCATACACGCAGACAGAGCTTTTGCAGCTTTAACATTATGCATTATAAAGCAGAGAGATGCTCTTAATAATCTTTTAAGGAATTTTTCACAGTGGGCTAAAGACGTTAGTCCCAATAATGAGGCTCTTAGTTCAAAATTATTAGAACTTATTTCTGACGGTGAGTACCAAAAAATTTCTTCAGATATGTTGCAGATAGTTTGTGGTCATCGCGCAGAGATATTGCAAATGCGTCGGGATTGTGTTACCAAACAGACAAAGGATCCATTGGTAAAGACTGCACTGCGAAAGATACCTCCGACGAGTTCAAATTTATTTAATGCGGAGAAATTCACATTGGCAATTGAGAAAGCTGGAGGAGTGCGTAAGTGCTTTTGGCCCGTAAAAAAGTCGCAAACTTCTACCTCGCAGGTAGGGACTAATAAACCTAGTGTCTCCTCGCAGGAGCACGTTACTCGCAACAAACCCTCGCAGGGTACGTACACGAATTTACTCGCAGGGTGGTTTTAACGCACACTATCAGAGACATAAGTATCATTTGGCCGCACCGAATGACCGTGATACCTTTCGTGAGCAACCTGCCTCACGAACCAATCCAAAGTCCCGAAATCAATATAAGTCTGGACAAAAACGGGCAAACCCCCAATCTCGCAATGCCATGGACTCTAAACGACGTAAATTCTGACATGAGAGCATTCAAGGCGGGCCGCTTGGTTCAATTTGTCGATCGATGGGAACTGTTAAAAGCACCAGAAGTCATACTCAAAATAATAACCGGGTATCGCATACCGTTCAGGAAAAAGCCCCCACTCTTACATCCAAGTATTCACAAAAATACCTTACAGATACCCCATACAACCGAAATGGAGGGTGTGATCGACAAAATGAGATCGCAAGGCGTTCTGGAACGAGTTCCGCTATCTCCAAGCTTCCTATCATCAATGTTTTTAGTTCGCAAAAGCAACGGTTCAGCACGCCCAATTTTCAACCTACGAGCTCTCAACCAGTACGTGATGACAGAAAAGTTCAAGCTTCTAAATGTTTTTCGGGTACCAGATTTTTTACAACCAAACGACTGGCTATGCAAGATAGACCTGTCTCAGGCATACTTCCATGTTCCGATTTCACGCAGTCACAGGAGGTTTCTCCGTCTCATGTATCGCAAAGAGCTGTGGGAAATGACTTGTTTACCATTTGGTCTCAGTACTGCGCCAAAAGTTTTTGCAACGATTACCAATTGGCTTGCTCAAACGCTCAGAAAAAGAGGAATTCGAATCCTAGTTTATTTAGACGATTTTCTTATCGCTCATCAAAGTGCCCCGGTTTTACTAGAGCACACACATATCGTCATACAAACTCTGGAGTGGTTGGGATGGATAATCAACTACGAGAAGTCAATCCTCTCGCCATCGAAAACTCTAATATACTTAGGAGTTCAATGGAACCCTTGGACAAATCAAAAACAACTTCCCGAAGAGAAGTTGACAGGCCTGAAAACCAAGATTTCTCAACTATTGGTAAGGAAACTCACAAATCTCGAAGAACTACAGAGTCTTGTGGGATTATTAAATTTTGCAAGTTTTGCTGTTCCAAGAGGTCGACTCAACTATCGAGCTATGCTAAATTTTCTCAACCAAATTCTGACATCGACCTGCAAATGGCATGTCATACCTCCCAAAGTCATGAACGACTTGGAGTGGTGGCTCCAGAACTACGAGCGCCCTTCACCCATTCACATGCCTCCCCCATCCAATTATTTAACAACAGATGCCTCAGACATTGCATGGGGTGCGCTGTTGAACAATCAATCTCTTTCAGGCCCTTGGTTAGCCCACGAAAGGCATCTTCATTGCAACCAAAAAGAAATGTTGGTAATCCTAAAAGTCTTGCAAGATCACTGTCAGCTCCTGAGCGGGAGTACAGTTTTGGTCCAATGCGACTACAAAACCGTGATTGCATACCTGCGTCACGAGGGCGGGACCAAATCGGGCCCGCTTATGGACCTTACATAATTATCAGGTTTTTCAAATATTAGAAGACTATCAGATTCATCTGAATATTTTTCATATTCCAGGAATTTACAACGGCCATGCGGACCATCTGTCGAGACTGCGCCTCGAAACCGAGTGGCATCTTCTTTCAGAATCCACCGAGAGAGTCTTTCACAAATGGGGTACCCCAGTGATAGACCTCTTCGCCTCCAGTCGAGCACATGTAGTATTATGCGAATTACGCGTCACTGGACCTGAACGACCGGGAGGCACTATTTCACGACGCTTTTTCACGAGAGTGGATGTTCCCTCTTGCGTGGGTATTTCCTCCACCTTGTTTAATACCCAGGATATTGAGCCATCTCAACAATGCACGGGGAACATTTCTAATAATAGTACCTCGATGGGATCGAGTCTATTGGCGTGCAGACCTGAAGGCCCGAGCAATAGCTCCCCCGTACACTGTTCGCCGTCTCGACGCCGACGCCGTCTCGAGGACTTCCACCGCCGAGGGTACAAGAAATGACACTCGAGGTTTGGAAGTGTGGGGGTGGTCTAGGAACCTAAAGGATTGGAATGATAACCAAATTAAGCTCCTGCAGAGATCATGGCGTGCTTCTACCCGGAAAACGTATGACATAGCCTGGAAAAGATGGCTGGATTGGTCACAACAACACCGCATCGAGTCATATAATCCAAAAGGAAGTGAGGTAGCCAGATATCTTTCTGATTTACACCTAGTTCATAACTTATCATACAACACTATACTCTTACATAAATCTGTTATCTCGACACTTTGCAACCCAGATATTGCTGGACAAATTAGTTCTCACATTTTGGTTAAACAAATCTTGAAATCCATAGCGTTACAAAAACCAGTTCAAGCTAAGCCACCAATTTGGAATGTAGATAGTTTAGCATCATTTTTGACAAGTTATAAAATCGACCACAGCAATATTTTCCAAGTTCAAAGGCATACTGCCACTTTGTTATTACTTTGTTCAGGTAGAAGAATTCATGACCTGACCTTGCTGATGACTGATAAAGATCATTATACTAAAACAGATAACGCCATTATCCTGTGGTCAGTTTTCGGTTCCAAAACTGATTCTTTAGATCACAGACAGTCTGGATGGAAATTGTTTTTCAATCAAGCAAATAGAAATTTAGACCCAGTTTATTGGATTTCCAGGACAATTGATTTACTTGATTCTCGTAGAAAATCTGCTAATGTACATAATTTGTTTATATCTGTTAGGGGCCCAGAGAAACCCGCTTCAAAATCTGTTATTTCAGGATGGATTAGAACTTTATTTAAGGATGCGGGTATCACAGCTTCTCCGGGAAGCATTAGGTCAGCGGTGGCATCTAAGAATTGGTTCGAAAATTTTTCTATGGAAGACATTCTATCCCGGGGAAATTGGCGATCCAGCAATACTTTTTGTAAATTTTATCGGCGAACAATCCTGCCCTCATCTGCTGGTAATGCTATTAATAATAACTCTGTTACAACATTGTTCAATCCAGTTGATTAAAATGAGTTTCAGTTGCTTTTCAACGTTGAATTATAGTGGAATTAATTATTTAAATTTATAGAATTGTCGTAATTCAATACTATATAATTATTACATAATTATAAACATAATTAATAAATAATTATAAAATGTTTAACCAACATTCACTAGTTTTTTAAATATTTTCTATCATTCCCTTGTTAATATTACCATCACATTGGCGTCTGACTCACCCCACCAGGCGATAACAAACAGGTCTCAAATTAATAAGCTTCGAATAACGGTCAAGTCAAATTAATAGAAGCGTTTTACCTACCAATAAAACGCATATTAATTTACTTACCTTATTCGAAGCTTATACTTTAATCTCTGCCTGGGTGATTTGAGACACAATGAAGAATAAAATCGGAAGAGCTCGCATCGCGCGCTCCCCCCACTCTGCCTCTGGTGGGGTACGTTAGAAAGAGACAGAAGACGGAAGAAGAGGATAGATATATCAAAGGCGGGAAACGTAGTGCCTATCTCAAATTAATAAGCTTCGAATAAGGTAAGTAAATTAATATGCGTTTTATTGGTAGGTAAAACGCTTCTATTATGTGACGAATTATTTTTACTGAAATACCCCATAATAATAATAAGTTAATACTATTGTGTCTCTCGTCATTAATATCTTTGGTAATAATATGTAATGATAATTAATCCATCAATAGTCAATGCAATTAATGAATCATCATGAATAACTGTTGCATTTATAATTATTTAGTTTCTGCGAAGATAGGAACTTAAAATCATAATAATAGGGATTATCACAGTACATAGTATATTTATTTTATAATAGTACTTATTTATTGACAGCTACACAGCTACAAGAACTTGGTATGTTAACTAATATCGTGTGAGCTTTGCCATCCTTTACAACAATAGTTTTCCGTATCATCCACTTCTGAATGCACCGTGACTTGTATTCGTTGCTTAATATGAGCTGACTATTGCAAGTCATGTCGGAGGTACTGCAAAAATATAAAATATATTTTATTATTCTATAGTTAGTAGAAATGTAGAATTAGGGCATTTAATACACTAATGATTTCAACGATAGTTTTATGTAACTCGTTTGCAAACGGGGCTGATGGTAATTAGTCGATGCCGTCGACTTTATCACCGTTATGTGTAAAATAATAGCATCTCATAGCAACTCGATAAGTGCTGGACAAAGTTAAACAATAGCGGACGGTCGGGAATTGGATAGGTGACCGCTAGTGTCAAATATTTCTTGAGCTCTTCCGTGCTTCCGATGGCACGTCAAGTCGTAAGGTCAGTCGGTATCGGTTGTAATACAGCAATCGTTAAGCCATGTCGCAGTACCTTGCGCTGCATGAATAACTTCCGACACTTGGGTTTGCCACTAACCCCTCCACTAATCCGCACTGGAAGAGCGTGGTGGAGTATGCTCTAGGCCTCCTCAGTAGGAGAAATTCGTGCTCAGTAGTGAGCCATTAATGGGTTGAAGAAGTGTGTAAAATAACTTACCCAGAAGAATTTGTCGTGGCACAAATTTTTACATTATAAGTCTGAATGTAATTATCTTCCGAGTTCAATGAGTAATACCACCGGCCATCCGTCAGGGCTCGGATCATAAACGGCGCGATAGTCTAAAAAAATGATTGATGATGAGTATTATTACATAATTACATGATCATGAAATATCCAACTTGCGAACAGTATTACATTGGACATGACCTATGGGGTGAGTTGGAATTCCAACTTAAGTCCATGCCAACTATTTTGTCCTTAATTAAAATATCCGAAGTTGCATTTATTTTTGAGTTTATTTGTTGAGCATATTGCAGAGTACGCCATATTATGCCTGGTTAACCTGGGGCAGTACCACAGCTTCACCTATTTCTGTTTACATATACTCGTACAAGAGGCGATCATCTTTCGGGGTAACATCGCATCTGAGAAAAACTTTGAGTGGTTAGTGGGACAAATACTAACGATTATTAACTGGACCGTGGCGTACCCTATGTCGTCAGTACTCTTGTCTCCCGTTCAAAAATGATCTAGAATAATCTAGATGATGTCCGTGCAAGTGAAAGATCTCGAAATTCATTAGCCGGTCCATCTATCATAATGTTTCTAAGCGTTTCAGTTCCCCGTTCTTTTTATTAGTCCAGTCAAGGAATGACTCAAAAGAGGGTATAGAGTGCGTGAGCGGGAACCTAAGCGATTTCTTCAGAAACTTGTTCAGGGTGCTTAGGGTGATAAAATACTAAAAGTCCCCGCGTCTAGGAGGTGAGCCGAAGGGAGGGGGGGGGGGGGTTACAAAGGTCTCAATTTTAGGTTTTTCGCCAATATCTCAAAAACGGTGCGTTATAGCGAAAAATGTTCTAAGATGAAATGAAAGCTTATAAAATTCTCTATAAGTTTAATTCTATACACTTTTTCCGTATCTCCGACCGTTTTTGAACTATACGGTCCAGAAATGTAGCAATTTAAGTTATTCAGCGTGATAACAGCGTGATTCACATCAGCTGTCGTAAAAATGACACCTGAACTGATACCATTAAAAAATGTTAGGCAGGCATCTTTATGTAACGAAGAGGCAGTTCCGTTGCAGCTCAGATTTTCTGCTGCACCAATTGACTTCAAGAATCATTGTTTTTATGTACATATTGCCTCAATGAAGATATAAAAAAGCGTTTGAAAAAAAGGCGGGTTGTACATTCAGTTGAGACTCTAGCTGCTAAATATTGTATCAAGCAGGTATGTTCTTCGAGAAATGACGCCTGGGGTAACGAAGTTCTTGATATTTTTTCCTGCATTACCGATATTGTTGCTGAAGGAGCAAAATATCACGAAGACACTATTACTCACTTGTGAAGCCTGTCAGTTACCCAAAACTGCACAAAACTGAGATCTCTAGAGATACCCATGTCGTAGAGGCTATGGAAGAAATATTTGCTTACATGAATTACTTTCCCACGATGAGATACTCGTTTTTTTTGTTTGTTTTTGTTAAAAGGCTTTTTTATATCTTCATTAAGGCAACATGCACATAAAAAACAATTATTTTTGAAAGCAAATGATGGAGCAGAAGGTCTGAGCTGAGACAGCCCTGCCTCTTCATTAGATAAAGATGCCTGCCTAACGTCTTTTTTAATGGTATCGATTCGATTGTCATTTTTACGACAGCTGATGTAAATCAAAAGGGATGTCAAGTCAAGGAAACTTCGATATTTGCCGTCTTTCCTTTCCTTACTAGCTTTAATACGACCCGGCATTCCATTTCCTTTCCCTCAGAGACATCGTTACTTCCTTCAACGACATTCTCGTCATACAAAATGCATACAGGACTCTTATTAGTACTCATGTTTGATAACCCAATTGTGTTACTAATAACAGTGTATTTATATCTGAAAAGAATATTTTGTGGCTGTCCCCCTGCATTACTGGCTAGACTACCGTGCCAGACAAAATAAAATTGCGAAAACCTATAATAACATAAGCCCGAAGGCAAGTATACAATATCAATAGGAGTTTTAGCCAATAAGGTCGCGTTTCCTACAGCAAGCATTAAAGATATTGAGCGAAAAGAAATCTTCATCAATATCATGAGTGTTTTCCCGCCTCTGCTCAGTTATCTACTGTTATAAAAAACGCGATTTCTTACTGTTACTGCCTTTACTACGTGGAGGTACTCCCAGCTTAGGTTACTATAAATTTTAAGATAATTTTCGCATCAGGTAATGGTTATCACGCTGAATTACTTTAATTTCGACATTTCTGGAGCGTGTAGTTCAAAAACGGTTGGAGATATAGAAAAAGTGTACAGAATGAAAGTTATAGAGAATTTTATAAGCTTTCATTTCATCCTAGAATATTTTTCGCTACAACGCACCGTTTTTGAGATATTGACGAAAAACCTAAAATTGAGACCTTTGTAACCCCCCCCCCCTCCCTCCGGCTCACCTCCTAGACGCGGGGACTTTTAGTATGTTATCCCCCTAAGCACCCTGAATAAGTTTCTGAAGAAATCGCTTAGGTTCCCGCTCACGCACTCTACAACTACTTTATTGACTGTACTATATGGCACATCAACGCGTCCATGATGCCTTAGGTGTTACTGATGGCTAGGGATGCACATCGCATAGTGACATCGATGTAATATCGATGTTTCAAAAAATACATCGATGTTTTTATACATCGATTTTATTTTTATTTTTAGTAGCGTTCGGACTAAAAAAAGGTCGTCGGCAGTGAATTTTATGTCCAAAAACTTAGGAAACGCTTTTCAACATTAGTCTAATGGTCTAATTGCCTCTTCGATATATCGAATAAAAAACATCGGTGCTTACTCGATGTTGACGTATTAAAAAACATCGGATTAAATCGATATTTCCATACTTTACATAGAGTGTTACATCGAACTTCAATGTATATCGTGCATCCCTACTGATGGCCATATGCGATGGTTAATATTTACAAGTCGTCTGTCAATTATTTACATAAATAGTAAGTCAGTTCACTGCTCTCTTCTTAACTATTAACATAACTTAAATGACACAATGTCAATACCTTGGGCTTAGATGGACAGGGGTTTGATTTGACAAATGATGTGTGATATGATTTGTCATGTTTAAAAAAACCATATGATTTGCCATAGCCATCAAAACCTTGTCGGTAACGAAATTGCGGTACGTCGTCTTCCCAGGTAAGATTTGGTTCCTCCAACTGAAATACACGCGTGATAAAGACACCATCTTCTCAAAAAAAAAATTAGAACTCCTCGTTGAAGAGCTGAAGCTAAAGATTGGTATAGGAGTTACTAGACAACCTAAGCGTCGGAAGTTTTTCTTGCGAAGGCCTATGACATGGCTTACCGACTCTTAAATTGCGATAATACCGGGACCTACGGCTCTACGTGCCCTCTGGAAACGCTAAAGAATTTTTTGACACCAGCGACCACGCATCCAAATATTGACCACCATACTGTTGCTTAACTCGGTCAATGACACAAGCCCCTGGGTTACGAAGGCTTATTATGCTTATGCGTTATATTTTTCCTTCTTATTGTTTCAAGAGTCAGTGCCAGCACTTATTATGACTTCATAATACAATACAATGTATAATACAGACAGACCACGTCTTGGTCTGTATTGTTTTACTTCCGACTTTTAGCAGTGCCTTTTTACAAATTAAATGAAAGAAGAAGCTTTCGTCGCATGACAATGTATGATTGTAAGATGTAGGTACATGTACTTACCTCTTTAATAAGTTTTCTATGGTGGTGTACCTTGGTGTACCTATTTCGATGGTGGTGGTGATGTACCTTGTTGTACCTATTTCGATGGTGGTGGTGATGTACCTTGTTGTCTTCCAAATCAGAGACAAAACTTTGTCGCTGACTAAATTGCGGTACGTCGCCGTCCAAGGTAATATTTGCTTCCTCCAACTGAAATACACGCGTGATAAAGACACCATCTTCTCAAAAAAATATTAGAACTCCACGTTGAAGAGGCCTAGAGCATTTCCCACCACGCTACTTCCTTGAGATTGGTATAGGAGTTACTAGACAACCCAAGCGTCGGAAGTTTTTCATGCCACCCGAAGGCCTGTGACATGGCTTACCGACTCTTATTTATTTATTTATTCTTTATGTATACATAAACAATTATATGAAAACAATTGAGGAAATAATGTACAAAGGTACTGCTTATCTCTAACGAAATTTCTTCCAGCAAACCTGCGACTAGAGAAGTGAAAGAAAGGTAGATAGCGTGCACATAGTAAAAACAAGTAATACTTATTTAAATATAATAAACATAACTATAAATGTAAATAAAAGTACATACATACATAACATATATATATAATACATAAATATACATATAATATATAACAACATGTATAAATTTACATATAAAATTGCGATAATATCGGGACCTACGGCTCTACGTGCCCTCTGGAAATGCTAAAGAATGTTTTGACACCAGCGACCACGCATCCAAATATTGACCACCATACTGTTGCTTATCTCGGTCAATGACACAAGCCCCTGGGTTACGAAGGCTTATTATGCTTATGCTTTATATTTTTCCTTCTTATTGTTTCAAGAGTCAGTGCCAGCACTTATTATGGCTTCATAATACAATACAATGTATAATACAGACAGACCACGTCTTGGTCTGTATTGTTTTACTTCCGACTTTTAACAGTGCCTTTGTAACGTAAAAAACCCCGTTACATTACCTTTGTAGTTGAACGGTCGCTTGAGTTAAACTCAACGCGCGGGAGGAGACGCGAGGGGGAAGGGTTGAACGCAAAAACGGCTCACGCGCAGTCCAGCCGCAGGACAGGCAGTCGCGTTTAGGCTGAACAAGGCGAGCCCGCGTCACTTTTACGCACTGTCCGTTGGCGTTTTACTTTGAATTATTTCAAATTTTGGATCGGCATCAAGCCTTAAGTTAATATTTAAATTGTGTAACCGTGTTCCCGCATTAGGGTAAGTTTCAAATGGCACACGAAGTTCATTTTTTCCCTCTGTAGACGCTGCTTTTCTTTGTTAACTCGTAATTTCAAACTAACGGGTAAGTAACCGTTAGTTTGTCTTTTCATTAAGGAACCTGCTAAATTCAATTATATGTTACTTGCTTTGTCCTAATCTTTTGCATCATTATAATTGAATATATCGCACAAGCAGTCTACCCTTTTTGTTTTAAAGAAAAAAAAATATTAGTATAACGTACATTTTCTCCTTTTGTTTTTTTTTTATATTTTTGCCTAACGCTATTAAAGCTTAATAATAATTGTAAACTCCGTTCTGGTTTTTCCGCCACGTCAAAACTGCTATATGCTTATTTCCTTTGTGTGACGTGCTGGGACTACCGGATCGGAACGTTGATTAACCAAATGTTAATCATTGGGTTATACCAATTCCAGGTGCCACGGTACTGCTTATTTTTGTACCTGAAGCCATCGCTTCACCACCTGCTTTGCCTGCCACCTCGCAAGGCTACACCGTACCGATCAGCTGTTGCTGCTGCGCGCGCTAGCGTTTCGAAGGTTGCTCCGCCGTGTCACACCTGGCTACGCCACCGCACTCCGGCCGTCTACCATCTTCGGCAAGACTACACGCCACAAGGGGAGTACCGCACTACGGAGGGGGAAACTGGTTAGGCCGATTACCACGACCTTATAAATTTTATGTGCTCGCCGACTGGTAGGGTTATATTAATATATATATATACCTGTGTTGCCTACCCTGGTTTTTTTTTTTGCGCCTATAGTAAATAGACCAGCGGCGGTACATTGGCGCCCTTAAACGTGGTTAAATCAGTTTCCGCTTCTAGTAGTAAATAGTTAGTTTTGTACGGTGATGGCTTATTTGTAAAACGCTTTTTTTGTTTTTGGTTTTCGGTAACTGATGTGATAGTAGTATTTCTTTTCTTGTCTAAATTGTTGTTTTATAATTACCTACATACTGGATTATCACTGCACAGTTTACAGACTGGCTAGTATTTTTTTGTTTTGTAATTATCGATTCTTATTGTTTTTTTTCCTTTTTTTTTCTCCTGTTGTATAATTGGTGTAACAAAGATACATTATAAAGCTACTTTCACACCAGTTGCATTTTTATTAATATTTTTTTTTTTTTTGTTTTGCGTAGTTTTTTTGTTGGATCCAACGATCATTAGAGTCAGTAGTTTATATAAACCAAAGCGTTCTGTTAGCATTGATTGTAACAGAACGGAGTATTTTTTACATCATTGATCAAACTAACCTCATTTGTTTTGTGTAAATTGTGTGCCATTTTAAGCTACCACCCTAAGCGATTGTGTTAAGCAGATAATATATATTTTCAATTTTTTTTTGTTGATTTTTTTCTAATAATATTTTTTTTTATTATTTTATAATCTGGTATTTATGATGTCGTTTCCGATCAAGTTCCTTTCTTTACAAAAGTCCGAGTTGGAGTATGAGGTTGCCGTTAGAGGCGAGACTCCTGCAAGCACGGTAGCTGATCTCAGAAAACAAATTAATAAATTGTGTCAAATATTTCCATCAGAGGATATCTACTGTTCCCATCTGGAAACATCGGAAGACTTAGTAGCTT
This sequence comes from Thymelicus lineola, assembly GCA_963932265.1. NCBI lineage: Eukaryota > Metazoa > Arthropoda > Insecta > Lepidoptera > Hesperiidae > Thymelicus > Thymelicus lineola. The sequence continues at coordinate 2,051,072 of OZ010688.1, read as the reverse complement.
GCTGTGAGATATTAGATAGGATCAATCTTACACTATCGAGTGATGTATTAGACAAAAATGTTCTAGCTCGAACAGAAAACATTTTTAACCATCTTTACCATAGACTTAATCGTGTGGATCCCGATGACAAGTCTGTAGTGAAACACTTGGAATGCAGCGAGCGATTCAGAGATTTATATGAAAAACTCGCGTCATTAAGAAATAAGAGCGTCGATCCTCTATCCGTGCCTGGGTCAAGTTCAGAACCTCAACATACGTCCACACCAATACACGTCTCAGTTACATGTGACGGCAGCAATAGGACGCCTTCCGAGTTAGGTAGGATTAAGTTTGATGGTAAGTCGTGTGTACGTTCCTTCATACAACGAGCCAAGGAATTTAGCGAATCTCGTAATATTACTGACACGAAACTTTTATCATTTGCTTCGGAGATTTTTGTTGACGACGCGTTGCACTGGTTTCGTAGCGTAAAAGATCAGGTTTCTTCTTGGGACGAACTTGTAGTTCTTCTTAGACAGGATTTCGATAAACCAGATTATGATTACCGTTTATTAGCTGAGATTCGATCTAGAACGCAAGGCGAAACGGAAAACATAACTATTTATTTATCGATTTTGTCCGGTATGTTTGCGCGTTTGTCGAGACCCTTGTCGGAAGAAGACAAACTAGAAATAATTTTGCACAATATTCGTCCTTATTACGCTAGTACATTAGCCTCTGCAACGGAAATTAATTCAATTGAACAGTTACGTTTACTTTGTAAAAATTTCGAAAGTGTGCAGTCCCGCATGGTACAATTTCGCGAACCCTCTGCTTCATCTTTAGATACTTTAGTAGCTCCGGAATTTGCTTACAAAGTAAAAACAAGCACACAAAAACAAAATTTAAATAAAAATTATTTTTTTGAGCAGCAGCATAATTATAATAAACCTAATAATAATAAACAATACTTACACGCAATTAATAATAATATTAATAATAATTCTGATGCTATTAGCAAACAACCTTATTGTCCGCGATGCCGTAATAATTTGCATAGTTTAAGAAATTGTCAAAATTCAGAAATTTTGTGTTTTAAATGTGGTCACAAGGGCGTTAAGAAACCTGACTGCCCTAAGTGTAATATCGGTCCAAAAAACTAGTTTCGCAGAATTGTGGTACACCTCATTTTAGAGTGGGTTACTTTGATAGAAAAGATTGGGATGGATGGTTAGAAACTGTGCGTAGGTTTTTTAACTGTTATAACATTGCTGCAATTCTGCAAAAGAAACCTTTAGATGATACGCGGCCATACGTCACCATTCAAATTAATGACGTCACAGCTTCATGTCTCCTGGATTCTGGTTCTGCCGTCACTATCGTTGGCAATAATGCACATGAAACCTTGCTCAAGCACGGCCTTAAACTGATGACAGATAATAATTTATCTATTGTAGCTGCTGGGGGTCAAACACTTCAAAGTATAGGTTATATCAATTTGCCAATAACCTTTGAAGGTCACTTTCACATTATAAAGGGTCACGTTGTTCCTGGAGTTCAATCCTCGCTTATATTAGGGATTGATTTCTGGCGGGCCTTTCATTTATGTCCAAAGTATTTAGGCTCCCTTAAACTTTCTTGTGCTCCCTTAACGGACATAAATTAAAAAAATAATAGCGTTATCTGTTCTTATGATAACTTGAATAGTTCGCAAAAATCTGTAGCAGATAAAGTAATTAAGCAATTTAGCGACATTTCTTTTGAACAAAGAGGTTTAGGTCGAACGCATTTAATTACCCATCGCATCGATACCGGCGATTCTCCTCCCATTCGACAAAGATATTATAGGCTGTCGCCAGAAAAACAGAAGATACTTATCGAACAAGTGGACGAGATGTTGGCTTTGGATGTGGTGGAGCCCTGTGAAAGCGCCTGGCAGTCTCCTGTTCTTCTCGTCACTAAGAAAAATGGCCAGCCTCGTTTTTGCCTTGACAGCCGGAAACTGAATTCCGTCACAAAACGAGATGCGTACAACCTGCCATATATATCTGAAATCCTGGATAACTTACGAGACGCGCGATTTCTTAGTAGTCTCGATTTATCCAAGGCCTTCTGGCAAATTCCTATTTCAGAAGAGGACAGGGACAAGACAGCATTTTACGTCCCAGGTCGCGGTACGCTCAGATTCAAGACAACACCTTTTGGACTGACAAATGCGCCCGCTACGCAACAGCGCTTAGTTGATGCATTGTTAGGTGACGTGGATCATCGCATCTTCGCGTATTTAGATGATATTATCATCGTCAGTAGCAGCTTCGATGAACACGTCTCTCTTCTGCTTCGTGTTTTAGAAAAACTACGTAAGGCCAACTTAACCATCAATTTGGAAAAGTGTGAGTTCTTCCGAAGTCAGCTTAAATACCTAGGTTATGTAGTTGACGCGAACGGGTTACGCACTGATCCCGAAAAGGTGGAAGCCATTTTAAATTACGCTACTCCTACCAATCGGAAGGAGCTTAAGCGGTTTTTAGGCACTGCCACTTGGTATCGTCGATTTGTTCCAAATTTTAGTACAATTGCAGGGCCACTCAATAAGCTGACTTCGAGCAAGAAAAATGCTCCTTCGTTCCAATGGTCAGACGAAGCAGACGAGGCCTTCAAGAAATTGAAGGAATGCCTAGTTTCTGCTCCAGTTCTCTCGTGTCCGAATTACGATTTGCCATTTGAAGTGCATACGGACGCGAGCAACTATGGTATAGGTGCAATGTTGACACAAGCTGTTGATGGCAAAGAGCGACCTATTGCCTACATGAGTAGATCGTTAACGGCTGCTGAAAGAAACTACAGCATCACGGAACGAGAGACTCTGGCTGTTCTCGTTGCTCTCGAGCACTGGCGGTGTTATGTTGAAAATGGCAAAACTTTTACCGTTTACACCGACCATAGTGCTCTTAAATGGTTTCTCTCCTTAAGCAATCCTACTGGTAGGCTCGCGCGTTGGGGTGTGCGTTTATCATCATTTAATTTCGAAATCAAGCACCGTCGCGGTGTAGATAACGTTATTCCCGACGCTTTGTCTAGGGCTATCCCGGTTGCTTCAGTAGTTACCACCAAATCATTCGCGACTACTAGTGATGATTGGTATAAAAATATTTATAATAATTGTTTAAATAAACCTTCACTTTTTCCAAATTACCAAATTAATAATGACACACTTTACCGTTTATCTAAGAATAAGTGCATACTTACAAACGAGTTTTCGTGGAAAGAGGTGGTTCCTTCTGAACTTAGGGATTTCATTATCGCGGAAAATCATAACGAGCCTACAGCTGGTCACTTGGGTATTTTTAAAACTTATAAGCGTATCGCTCTTAGATACTTCTGGCCAGGCATGTACCGTGATGTAGCAAAATACGTCGGTTCATGTTCCACTTGTCTTCAGTACAAAGCCCAAAACCATGCTACACTCGGCGAAATGGGACGTCCCAAACAATGCTCCAGACCATATCAAATGATCTCTGTCGATCTTATGGGCCCTCTACCTGTTACGCGGAAACAAAATAGTTTTATATTGGTAATTACATGCTGTTTTTCCAAATTTTGTCACATATTTCCAATAAAAAAAGCTACATCGCAAATTATCGCAAAAATATTAGAAGAACAGATTTTCTTAGTTCATGGTGTCCCGCAAACTATCCTTCTTGATAATGGCCCTCAATTCATAAGTAGTCATACTAATGAACTTTTTAAAAAATACAGCATCCCAAATGTATACTTTACACCTAAATACACCCCCCAGGTTAATACTGTGGAGCGCTACAATAAGACGATAATTACTTGTATTTCTACATTTGTGGATAGCGATCACCGTTCATGGGATTTGTTCATACCTAGTGTTCAGTTTGCAATTAATAATTCCGTGAACGAGGTAACAGGTTTCACTCCATCATTCTTAGTATTCGGTCGAGAAATTGTACTATGTGGATCTCATTACGTTGACACCGACTTGGGCGATGAAATTTTGTTTTCGCCTCGCGATGCTTACGCGGAAAACCTTGGGTTATTGAGCAGTATCTTTGACCAAGTTCAGAAGTCTTTATATCACGCGCACGTTAAAAATACTGAAAAATACAACCTAAGACGTAAAGCCTATGAGTATAGTGTCGGTGATATTGTTTATAAACGTGCTTATGTTCTAAGCGATAAGGATAAATATTTCAGCAAGAAGCTGGCTCCTAAGTTCATTAAGTGCAAAATTGTTGAAAAACGTTCACCACTTGTCTATGTCTTGCAAGATATGTCAGGTAAAAATCTAGGTGCTTGGCACATTAAAGATCTAAAAATTGTTAATAGTTGTTAATTCATTCTGTAATTTTTTTTTTTTTTTGTGAAAGTGCCTATAAATTTGCGGATTTTAATTTTATATTAAAATCCTTAGGTGGGACCGGGGGTGATGTAACGTAAAAAACCCCGTTACATTACCTTTGTAGTTGAACGGTCGCTTGAGTTAAACTCAACGCGCGGGAGGAGACGCGAGGGGGAAGGGTTGAACGCAAAAACGGCTCACGCGCAGTCCAGCCGCAGGACAGGCAGTCGCGTTTAGGCTGAACAAGGCGAGCCCGCGTCACTTTTACGCACTGTCCGTTGGCGTTTTACTTTGAATTATTTCAAATTTTGGATCGGCATCAAGCCTTAAGTTAATATTTAAATTGTGTAACCGTGTTCCCGCATTAGGGTAAGTTTCAAATGGCACACGAAGTTCATTTTTTCCCTCTGTAGACGCTGCTTTTCTTTGTTAACTCGTAATTTCAAACTAACGGGTAAGTAACCGTTAGTTTGTCTTTTCATTAAGGAACCTGCTAAATTCAATTATATGTTACTTGCTTTGTCCTAATCTTTTGCATCATTATAATTGAATATATCGCACAAGCAGTCTACCCTTTTTGTTTTAAAGAAAAAAATATATTAGTATAACGTACATTTTCTCCTTTTGTTTTTTTTTTATATTTTTGCCTAACGCTATTAAAGCTTAATAATAATTGTAAACTCCGTTCTGGTTTTTCCGCCACGTCAAAACTGCTATATGCTTATTTCCTTTGTGTGACGTGCTGGGACTACCGGATCGGAACGTTGATTAACCAAATGTTAATCATTGGGTTATACCAATTCCAGGTGCCACGGTACTGCTTATTTTTGTACCTGAAGCCATCGCTTCACCACCTGCTTTGCCTGCCACCTCGCAAGGCTACACCGTACCGATCAGCTGTTGCTGCTGCGCGCGCTAGCGTTTCGAAGGTTGCTCCGCCGTGTCACACCTGGCTACGCCACCGCACTCCGGCCGTCTACCATCTTCGGCAAGACTACACGCCACAAGGGGAGTACCGCACTACGGAGGGGGAAACTGGTTAGGCCGATTACCACGACCTTATAAATTTTATGTGCTCGCCGACTGGTAGGGTTATATTAATATATATATATACCTGTGTTGCCTACCCTGGTTTTTTTTTTGCGCCTATAGTAAATAGACCAGCGGCGGTACACCTTTTTGCAAAATTAAATGAAAGAAGAAGCTTTCGTCGCATGACAATGTATGATTGTAAGATGTAGGTACATGTACTTACCTCTTTAATAAGTTTTCTAACAAGCTCTTTGGGATATTGTTTGGAGTTCTCGCAAAGCCCCAGTTCCTCGCATTCTTTTGGTACGCTCTCGTTGATAAACGTAGTTTTCGGATTACTATTAGATCCAATCACAGCAAGATGAGATTCATCTATAATAAAAATTGGCCTTATTATTATTATCTAATATAATATAATTAAATAATACCTTTAAACCAGCAATTCTTGTACAGTGAAACCTGGTTAAGTGGGACCTGGATAAGTGAGAAACCTCTATTATTGAGAGTTGCAATGAGGTCCCGGTTCTTTTTCATTAAATTACCTCTGTTAATGGGACTTTTTGAACCTGGTTAAATGAGGTTTGAATTCTAAGACTTTTTCGATGTTTACCTCTATAATTGAGACTCTGTAGCTCTTATACCTGTATAAGTGAGACAAATTAATCAGGTTTTAACACGTTTTGACATGTTTGTTTACATACATTTCGCGTCGTCTTTCGCGCATGCTTTGTTTGTCAGTACTATCTCAGGTTTTGACCTAAAAACAAGGGAATAAAAGTGTACAAAATGTCCAGACGTAAATACAAAACGTTATCAGTATCTTAAAAATTAAAACTTCTATCAGATTATGATTGTGGAAAGTCGCGTGATGAACTGTGTAGGGAGAATAACATACCAAAATCAACCCTATGTAGAATTATTAAAAACAACGAGAAAATTCGGTCTCAGGTCACATTCATATCTACATTAAATTCATAATACCAAAAATATGCATTTTTATTAACATTTCCACCTCTAAAAATGGAATAACGGCACATTTCGACCTCTGTAAGTGGGGGCCTCTGTAATTGAGACAACTATAATTTTAAACCTGCTTAATTGGAAAACTGGATTATTGGAAACCCTCTGTAGGCGATACGAGTGAAATTAGGG
>OZ010688.1:1999832-2044343 GCA_963932265.1 Thymelicus lineola | reverse complement strand
AACTCATTTTTCGGTGTTGGTATCGTGCAAGTAACGATTTGCAGCTTGAAAAAATCATTTATCTCGAAATCACAGACAAACTCTTCAATTTTATTAATATGTATAGATAGAAGATAACATTTTAATAAGGTGTAATAATTTTACTTTGGAAGTCCTGTTCCGTTATATTTCTTTTCTAATTGTATTTATAAAAATTATTATTATGTGATGAAAATTTGCGGCAAGAGTGAATTGTCTATGGCGTAAATATGAAGTACTGATGAATTAGCTATGATTCTGTAATTTTGTACTCCGTATACAAGTTTTATATCACGCACAGTTTTATTTATTTAGTAAGCTTCCTATTCCCTATAGATCAGTTTCATCAAGTACTTTGCGGATTCGAATACGATTCGCGTCTGGTTTACATATTGTTCCTGTTTACTGTTACTTGTTAATACTATTGTGTCTCTCGTCATTAACATCTTTGGTAATAATATGTAATGATAATTAATCCATCAATAGTCAATGCAGTTAATGAATCATCATGAATAACTGTTGCATTTATAATTATTTAGTTTCTGCGAAGATAGGAACTTAAAATCATAATAATAGGGATTATCACAGTACATAGTATATTTATTTTATAATAGTACTTATTTATTGACAGCTACACAGCTACAACAACTTGGTATGTTAGCTAATATCGTGTGAGCTTTGCCATCCTTTACAACAATATTTTTCCGTATCATCCACTTCTGAATGCACCGTGGCTTGTATTCGTTGCTTATTATGAGATGACGATTGCAAGCCATGTCGGAGGTCCTGCAAAAATATAAAATATATTTTATTATTGTATAGTTAGTAGAAATGTATAGCGGCATTTAATACACTAATGATTTCAATGATAGTTTTATGTAACTCGTTTGCAAACGGGGCTGATGGTAATTAGTCGATGCCGTCGACTTTATCACCGTTATGTGTAAAATAATAGCGCTCATAGCAACTCGATAAGTGATCGACAAAGTTAAACAATAGCGGACGGTCGGGAATTGGATAGGTGACCGCTAGTGTCAAATATTTCTTGAGCTCTTCCGTGCTTCCGATGGCACGTCAAGTCGTAAAGTCAGTCGGTATCGGTTGATGTCGCAGTACCTTGCGCTGCATGAAAAACTTCCGATACTTGGGTTTGCCACTAACCCCTCCACCAATCCGCACTGGAGGAGCGTGGTGGAGTATGCTCTAGGCCTCCTCAGTAGGAGAAATTCGTACTCAGTAGTGAGCCATTAATGGGTTGAAGAAGTGTGTAAAATAACTTACCCAGAAGAATTTGTCGTGGCACAAATTTTTACTTTATAACTCTGAATTATATGTTCCGATTTCAATGAGTAATACCACTGGCCATCCGTCAGGGCTCGGATCATTCGCGGTACGATAGTCTAAAAAAATGATTGATGATGAGTATTATTACATAATTACATGATCATGAAATATCCAACTTGCGAACAGTATTACATTGGACATGACCTATGGGGTGAGTTGGAATTCCAACTTAAGTTCATGCCAACTATTTTGTCCTTAATTAAAATATCCGAAGTTGCATTTATTTTTGAGTTTATTTGTTGAGCATATTACAGAGCACGCCATATTATGCCTGGTTAACCTGGGGCAGTACCACAGCTTCACCTATTTCTGTTTACATATACTCGTACAAGAGGCGATCATCTTTCAGGGTAACATTGCATCTGAGAAAAACTTCGAGTGGGACAAATACTAACGATTACTAACTGGACCGTGGCGCACCCTATGTCGTCAGTACTCTTGTCTCCCGTTCAAAAATGATCTAGAATAATCTAGATGATGTCCGTGCAAGTGAAAGATCTCGAAATTCATTAGCCGGTCCATCTATCATAATGTTTCTAAGCGTTTCAGTTCCCTGTTCTTTTTATGGCACATCAACGCGTCCATGATGCCTTAGGTGTTACTGATGGCTAGGGATGCACATTGAAAAAAACATCGATGATTTTTTCGATGCAATGCATCGCATAGTGGCATCGATGTAATATCGATGTTTCAAAAAATACATCGATGTTTTTATACATCGATTTTTTTTATTTTTAGTAGCGTTGGGCTTGGGACTAAAAAAAAGGTCATCGGCAGTGAATTTTATGTCCAAAAACTTAGGAAACGCTTTTCAACATTAGTCTAATGGCCTAATTGCCTCTTCGATATATCGAATAAAAAACATCGGTGCTTACTCGATGTTGACGTATTAAAAAACATCGGATTAAATCGATATTTCCATACTTTACATAGAGTGTTACATCGAACTTCAATGTATATCGTGCATCCCTACTGATGGCCATATGCGATGGTTAATATTTACAAGTCGTCTGTCAATTATTTACATAAATAGTAAGTCAGTTCACTGCTCTCTTCTTAACTATTAACATAACTAAAATGACACAATGTCAATCGTTACCTTTTTCTTAGATGGACAGGGGTTTGTGAAATCATCAACAAAACCTTGTTGGTAACGAAATATCGGTACGTCGACGTCCAAGGTAATATTTGCTTCCCCCAACTGAAATACACGCGTGATAAAGACACCATCTTCTCAAAAAAAAAATTAGAACTCCTCGTTGAAGAGGCCTTAAGCGAAAGATTGGTATAGGAGTTACTAGACAACCTAAGCGTCGGAAGTTTTTCATGCGAAGGCCTATGACATGGCTTACCGACTCTTAAATTGCGATAATATCGGGACCTACGGCTCTACGTGCCCTCTGGAAACGCTAAAGAATTTTTTGACACCAGCGACCACGCATCCAAATATTGACCACCATACTGTTGCTTAACTCGGTCAATGACACAAGCCCCTGGGTTACGAAGGCTTATTATGCTTATGCTTTATACTTTTCCTTATTATTGTTTTAAGAGTCAGTGCCAGCACTTATTATGACTTCATAATACAATACTATGTATAATACAGACAGACCACGTCTTGGTCTGTCTTGTTTTACTTCCGACCTTTAACAGTGCTTTTTTACAAAATTAAATGAAAGAAGAAGCTTTCGTCGCATGACAATGTATGATCGTAAGATGTAGGTACATGTACTTACCTCTTTAATAAGTTTTCTAACAAGCTCTTTGGGATATTGTTTGGATTCCGCGCAAAGCCCCAGTTCCTCGCATTCTTTTGGTACGCTCTCGTTGATAAACGTAGTTTTCGGATTACTATTAGATCCAATCACAGCAAGAGGAGATTCATCTATAAGAAAAATTGGCCTTATTATTGTTATTATTATTATTTATTTATTTCTTAACTGACCGATTCTACAAAACAGTAGCCTATAATAGTAAGGCCATCAACTTGGATAAACAAGACCGAAAACGATTAAAGTGATACAACCTGGGTAACAATGCGCTGAACAGCTGACAATGTGCTGTGGCATTTGTAAAACGACAGCATTGCGAAAATGAGAAAACAATTGAGTAGGTAAGCTTAATAATATAATTAACTAAAATAAAAACCTTCTTTAAAACATAATATTAAGTAGGTAATTATTAGTAAGTAGGTATTAATGTAGTAATTCCATTCCATTTAAAAGATTAAAAATATTTATGCAACGTAAAAAGCCGAAATGGGTAACAAACGGTATTAAAAATAGTTGTCAAATAAAAGGAAAACTTAGAAGACAATATTATAAACATAAATCACCAAGAAGCAAAGACAATTATCATCGCTACTCAAAAATTTTAAAACAATGCGTAATATTAGCCAAACGGATATGCAATAGAAAATATATTACAGGGAGCAAAAATAAATGTAAGGCTACATGGTCTTTAATCAAAGAAGAAGCTAGTAATAAGACTGACATTGAAGCAATAGAATATATTACCCATAACAACAAAAAAATTGAAAACCCGACTTGCATTGCATCAATATTTAACGACTTTTTTATAAACAGCACAAAACAGACAATAACGGCACATGGAACTGACAATTACAAAAATACATGTAATGTTGTACCTAACACCATCTTCTTAAAACCATGTACGGAAACTGAAGTAATAAATGTAATAAAGTCTTTAAAAAATTCTAACTCTGTAGGTTATGACCACTTATCGACTAAAGTTATAAAAGAAATTGTTCTTGAAGTAGCACATGTCCTCACTTATTTAATAAATTTATCGTTTGAAACCGGTACATTTCCTAATGCACTGAAAAAATCAATTGTGAAACCCATATTTAAAAAAGGCAATAAACACGAAATAACCAATTATCGACCAATAACTTTGATTCCAATAATATCAAAAGTATTTGAAAAATGTATGCAAACAAGACTGGTTAAATTTTGGAATACATTTGACGTAATTAAGACGGAACAATATGGTTTTCAGAAAGGAAAATCTACCACTCTAGCTGGATTTGCGCTAACTCAAACAATAATAAAAGCACTTGACAAAAAAAATAATATAGCTGTTCTATTTTTTGACATGTCGAAAGCCTTTGATCATGTTTCACACGATATTCTACTATCTAAGTTAGAAAAGAGCGGTGTTAGGGGACTAGCATTAAATTGGATCTCCACATACCTTAAAAATAGACAACAATGCACGCAAATTACAAAAACAAATAATAAAAAAGAGGTGTGTCAATACACGTCTAAATATAATACTGTCCAAACAGGAGTACCACAGGGAAGTGTGCTGGGACCCCTATTATTCCTGCAATATGTCAATGATCTTCCTGACATTACTACTAACCCATGTATATTATTCGCAGATGACATCTCAATAATTCTGACATGTAATAATAAAATTGACATACAACAATTCGAATTTAATATTAATAATGAAATAATAATAATTAATAATTGGATGAATAAAAATAATTTGACATTAAATACTGGAAAAACTAAATACATACAATTTATGACTAGAAATAAACCTTGTAATAAGTTGAATATCCAACATCAAGGACAAATTATAAATGAAGTTGACAATACATTATTTCTTGGTATAAGCTTGGACAAATACTTAACTTGGGAGACACATATAGACATTGTATGTAATAAAATACATAAATTTACCTACGCCCTTGCAAGACTTAGACAAAACTCAACATATTGTACTGCCCTAGCTGCGTACTATGGTTATGTGGAATCAATATTAAGATATGGATTATTGCTATGGGGAAACTCTACCCATGTCAATAGAGCATTCTTAACACAGAAAAAATGTATTCGTGCACTGTGCGGAGTATCACCTCTCGAATCGTGTAAACCGCTATTCAAAAAGACAGGATTGTTAACTCTTGCCTCACTTTACATACTCGAACTGTGTTTGTTTGTAAAAAAAGAAAAGCACCTCTTTAAAACAGCTGCTGAAGTGTACCCCAGAAATACCAGAAATCGGCAAAGATTAGTAATAGCAGAGTATGTACGCACTTCTCTTCTTTTAAATAATGCGTATGGGATGTGTGTAAAAATAACAAACAAAATACCTGTACAAATAATGTCCTTACCCCCTAAGCAGCTCAAACCACAATTAAAAAACTGGCTATTGAAAAATAATTTCTACTTGGTCAAAGATTTTTTAAATAATTAAGTAACTGCACATAATAACATTTTGACATTTTATATTAATTTAAATAAATAAATAAACATTATTATAATTAATTAATATTACATACACATATTACATTACATTTACAGATTGTGACATGATAAGTAATTACATATAGCTCTCGTACTATAATTTGGAGATATTATATTATAAAGCGCGTGCGTAATAAAATTTTCCAAAATTTCCCCTCCCCCCGCGGATGGCTCACAGATGAGAGGTTATTATTGAATGTAAATAGGTACTTGCATGCTCCTCAATAAATTATAGATTAAAATCCTTAATTTAATTGTTAGTAGATAATTAATAATATCTGTAATTTTAATAAATAATTTGCATGCCTAAAGTCTGGCAAATGTGAGCGATATTCAACAACTAACACCATTTTGTAACCACATTTTCGCAAATAAATTATCATTATCATTATCAATAATTGTATTTTCATACAATGAATTAGTCATATAATTCGTTGAGTTGTTCGTTCGTTGAATCTACGAGGAATATCGAAAAATGGTCAAAGAAGTCTCGGGGCCGATTTTGATGAAAACTAAAACTACTCACTTAAAAAAACTACTCACCTAAATTTCCTTGTTGTGTGGATTTAAAATAAACCTGAAAACAAAAATGTATAGTTAAGTATGGCATCCTTAGTATCAATCAATATTCTGTTCAAAAAGAACCCTCATCGTCATAAAGTCAAATATAATAAATGGTTTTGTAACAGTTGTGATAAACAACGTGGATAAGATACCTAGACATGTAATACTGACATACATATGTAATATAATGTTGGCATTGCATAGTGGTATGTTTTGGTTATAATTTGCATAATTTTTAACTACTCTATCGAATTGGGGACACCTGTAATGTTAGATGTAGTGTGATTTTAATAAATAAATATATTAAACTATCGCTCTGCCTGCAGCTTTGCCCTAATACGCGATAATAAGAACCCTGAGCCTTATTCCAGGGTCCCAAGTCTGCTATTTTTATAATATTCGTCATTCCAACACGATCCCATTGTCATTTTGCTAAAAGTTCGTAATCTGCTAATTCATAATGGTCGATCATTGGTCGGACAATGGTCTCGTAATAGAATTGTGTTATAATGGCATTGTGGTATTGCCATTACTATAAAACCCGTTAGTAGAAATGATTTTCGAAAAACTACTACTATGAACATTTATTCATGCCAGATCACATTTATATATATTTTTACATATTATTTATTAGTGTTAAAAGCAATCTGAAGGAGTAGGAAGTTCGTTAATAGAAAAAAACTCACAACGCAATAATATTTTTACGACGATATTGTTTTTATTATTTAAGGTAAAATTTGTGATATTTGTGATTTGTTATTCAAATGATGATTAAAATATTGAAGATCTTTTTATTTTATATCAACTGATTCTGATTAGATACTATTATTACAATAGGTTCATCGTTCATAGCCCTGCGTCGATCTTAAGTGATCGACAAAGTTAAGCAACAACGGGCGCGGTCGGTAGTTGGATGGGTGACCGCTAGTGGCAAAAATTCTTGAGCGATTCCGTGCTTCGGAGGGCACGTAAAGTCGTCGGTCGGGGTTGTTATCACATGATAACAACAGTCGTTAAGCCATATCGGAGGCCCTCGGGTGGTTTGAAAACTTCCGACACTCGGGTTGGCTACTAACCCCTCCACCAATCCGCACCAGAGCAGCGTGGTGGAGTATGCTCTAGGCCTCCTCAAGAGGAGAGAATTTTAAATTTTATAGGTTGGTATATGAGAAAATTTATATTTTATACTGTTTTGTTTTTTAGGAGTTCGTTTCGAAGGAGACTCAGATCAATAGAACTATTTTTTTTAAGATAAATTGGAAAAATAAAGTTGGTTATAAATCGTAAATGGTAAATTCTTCTTATTTTCTTATGTCCCCTAGATGGGGCAGAGAGCGTCCACAGTGCGTCGCCATCCCGTACGGTCTTGAGCTTCTCGCTTAACTTCGCTCCAAGTCTTCCCTATTGTTTTCGCCTCTGCGATGATCGTCAGCCGCCAGGTCTGCTTAGGACGACCACGTTTACGCTTTCCTTGGGGATTCCAGTCTAAGGCTTGCTTCGGAATATGTTCAGGATCCCTTCGGAGCGTGTGGCCGATCCAGTTCCATTTTCGGCGTTTGATCTGCTGGACGATCGGAGTCTCACCGCAGCGTTCCCACAGCTCTAGATTGGAGATTTTCTCGGGCCAGTAAACTTCGAGTATACGGCGAAGATAGCGGTTGATAAAAACCTGGAGTTGGCGGGAGATGTCTTTTGTGACCTTCCACGTCTCACATCCGTACAACAATACGGTTTTTACGTTGAACCGGAATATCTTGCTTCTTATCTATCTATCTTATAAATGGTAAATTGCATGTAAAGAAAGCAATATAAAGCAAATAGATGGTAAAGAAAGCAATGACTGCACAATGACGTTCTAATGGTATGTCACTGATCAAAGGAACTGTCAAAATTTTAGCAGATTACTGCATAGGTCCGTCATTCATTTGTCATTATGTACGAGATTACCAATAGACGCCATTTCTTTCAATGGAGTGTCAGTGGCTGACCATTGGAAATTCATAATGACGCCATTATATTAGTAGATTACCAAACTTGTCAAAATCAACAATTATGAAATCAATGATAGACTATTCTGACACTATTGTAATAGCAGACTTGGGGCCCAGGTCCACATGTATGCTAAATTCTATGATAATCCATATAGTAGGTAGTTTTTGCGTGAAAGAGTAACATCCCTATAAACTGTCACATTTGCATATAATAAGTACATATATGAAGGATAATGAGCATCGGTAACATTTCACACAAATTTAAAAAAGTATGGTTTAAATAACAAATTAAGGATTGAATAACTCTGCTTATATCTTACAGTTGTATGATGTTCTTAGAACTTTCAAAAGAGCGGACTGAGTTGCTAGCATTAAGATTAAAAGAAAAAATTGCCTTTGTACGTAAAGATTACTTCATAATGCACGAGAGAACAAAACTTATGACAATTTTTATTTGATGAAAGTTTTGTATATTGTATTCACTGAACGAATATACTACTATATTAGTTCATTGATTGTAGTGACTTGACGTGAGTAGCTTGCTGACGTTCATGGGCCTAAAGACCTATCTGGCAATTGAATGAATAAGTGCTCTTTATGGACAATAGTAAAAAAAGTCTCAAAGCGGTCCTTTTACGTAACGACAATAAGTAGGTATGCTTCTATTCCAATAGCTCATTCTACATGTATAAAAGAAGAAGATGAGGTAATTTTAGTTCTTTTATAGAAGTCTAGCTGACCCGGCAGACGTTGTTCCGCAACATATAAACTTTTAACCCCTATTTCACCCCCTTGAATAATCCTTCCTTAGTGGATGCCTACCTCATAAAAAGAATACGTGTGCGAAATTTTAACTTTCTATACATAGCCGTAAGGGTTTGGCCTGTGCGTTGCTACATCAGTCAAACACTTTTGTCTTTTATATTATATAGATTAAATATGTTGATTATAACTGGGTGATCTGCATCTACTTGAAGATGATTAATTTTTTGTTGGGTCAACAAAGTGATTATACAAAGTATTCTTGCTACATTTGTCTCTGGGATAGTTAAGCCAAAACAAGTCATTGGACACAAAAAAAATCGGCCTTTGAGACATAGTTTTGTTGTTGGTAAAATAAATAAAATTAATAAAAAAAATGAGCGTGTAGTTCCACGAGAAAAAATTTATTCTTCCTCCCTTGCACATAAAGTGAGGGTAATGAAGCAATTCGTTAAAGCCCTGGATAGAAATGGTCAATGTTTTCAGTTTATTTTTCAGAAATTTTCAGGATTAAGTACTGATAAATTAAAAGCAGGCATTTTTGATGCACTTCAAATACGTCAAGTAACGGTTTTACAAAAGTTTCTCGGAAATTACAAGGCTGACAACTATATGTATAGTTGAGGAAATGCTGCTTGTTTCAAAAATTTAGGCTGTAATAAGAGTATGAAAGTGCATTACCTCCATAGCCATATATATTACTTTCAACATAATTTAGGAGATCTTAGTAAAGTACAATTTGAACGCTTCCATCAAGATATAAAGTCTATGGAGAATAGGTATCAAGGCAGATGAGACGTTTATATAATGGCCGATTACTGTTGGAGAATTATGCGTGATTGTCCAAAACAATGTCATTCGAGAAAATCACTTAAAAGACAATTTCTTGATGTATAATGTAAAAATAAATAGATATTTTTGTAAAAATACATTTTTTTCTATCTCATAAACTAGAGCTGATAGAAATAAATCAGTTGCATTTTTGACATTATTTTATAAGATCTACTTAAAATCAATATCATAGCAGTGATAGCCTAGTGGTTAGAACGTTGGTCTCCCTAACGAAGGGGCCCGAGTTCAAATCTTGGCACGCACCTCTAACTTTCAAATATTATGTGCGTATTATAATTTAAATATCACATACTTCGGTGAAGGAAAAACAACATGAGGAAACCTGCACACCGGAGAGTTCTCAAAGTTGTGTGAAGTCTAGCAATTCGCACTTGGCCAGCGTGGTAGACTATGGCTTATACCCCTCACATTGTGAGAGGAGACCACGAGGCTGCAGTCTGACAATTATGGGTTGTTGCTTTGCTTTGCTTTACATAAAATCTAGTTTAAAATGTTGGACACGAAAATGATAAGCTATTACAGTGACAAGAAAAGCAGTGTCTAGTTCAATTGCCCATTTAAACCTAAGGTTTTGCCATGACTACGATTACTTAACATGATATAAGTATAACAAAGATTAATAGAAATGTAACATACCAGCCAAATGACGAACAACAGCGACAGTCGAGCCATATCAATTTTGCTCAGGCTACCTCGATACAGCGATACTAAATGAGTCCCGTTGAGTGCATGGGATTTTATATTATGTGATATTTCAGCTATTTTCCCTAACGACAAACATTATCACGTTACTGAAATTAATAAGTTCATGAACAAGAACAACTACGTAATAAGGAAAGTTTAATATTCCAGCCTTATTAGGATTTATATGGCCTTATTGCCCTATGGCCTTATTGTCTTATGGCCTTATTGGTAACAAAAATCCTGTGACTTCAGTTACGAATTAAAAATTTATGAAAAAATAATTACTGCTGATAAAGACGTGGCAAGTGCATTTGAAAATCACTTCCGTAATATACCAGTAACATTAACGATCTCTCTAGCTTCTTCTCCGACCGAAGCATTTTCTATATTAAAAGATAATGTAAACGAATGTAATATTTTATTTCAATTTAAACATAATTACCACCAGAGACATAATTAAAGCATTTCAGTCTCTGAAGGTAAAGAATACGGGTGATTTGTGGGGCATCTCAGTAAAAATAATACAGCATATTATAGCTCCATTTTTAGACGTACTTAGTATTTAAAAAATGTTTAGATCTAGGTATCTGTCCAGATCTTATGAAATGCAGCAAAATTATACCACGTTTTAAAACAGGTGAAAGATCTGATCTTAATATCTATAGACTGTCAGTATTACCAACACTTAGTAAGATTTTTGAAAAAATAATATTGATTCAAATGCTAAACCACTTCAGCAATAATACAATATTACACCCCGAGCAATACGGTTTTACTAAAGGCCGTAGTACAACAGATGCAGGGGCTTAAAGCATATTTGAAGCATGGGAGGCGTCACAAAATGCCATAGATGTATTTTGTGACTTATCTAAAACAATCGATTGTGTTGAGCACGAAACTTTGCTGTTAAAACTTGGTCACTACGGCATAAAAAATAAGGCTCTTAGATTGATCGCATCTTATTTGAGTGATAGAATACAGAAAGTTCGCATAAATGTCATTAAGTCATCGGGGTCACTGGCGGTGATGGGTATACCATGGGTCCTGTTATTAAACGCTTTTATTTAGTTTCACTTCGGAGCATCAAAACATCAAACTCAATATTATGATCAAAATGCTACTCTATTTACACGGCAATAAGGTAAACGCTTCCCGCATCAAAGGATCAAATCTTGTAACGTTAATTTGAATGACTTCCCTTTAATGAAAATTGATGAAATTTGGCAGACATGTGTATTTCCGATGACAATACACGAAAATCAAAAAAAAAATTGAAATAAAAGCGTTTAAAAAAAAAAATTTTTTTTGGATTCAACTTATTTTCCTAGTATACATTAATGATTTACCTCTTATTATGTAAAAACAAGCGGATATTGTGATATTTGCTGATGATACATCATTAATATTTAAGTATGATTCCTATCATATATCATGAATAGTGCTCTTTCATATGTCTCGCATTGATTCACTATTATCAATTTACTATTAAATGCAAAAAAACTAAATGTATATAGATAGGTCTCAGTCTTACATATCTAATACCTTTAAACGAGCAATTCTTGTATATATATATATATATATATATGTAGCAGAAGGAGGTATTCTATGGTATTGGTTATGAAATGATATTCCTTTTACTTTGCACCATGATATATTTCCAGTTCTCCTAACATTCACATCAATATTCCAAAGTACTTCAACACTACGTGATCAATAATAATCTGTTCTACATTCTTGACAATTCCCTAATCTAAATATGACATGACATTTCTTATATGCCAGCCTCTGCATCAGACAACCGCTGTAGAATAAAGAGGTCCGTCCCTGGACCTTCACTGGAGATTCATGGCCTCACCGATATATATATAATTGAAATCTCGGAATCGGCTCCAACGATTTTCATGAAATTTAGTATATAGGGGGTTTCGGGGGCGATAAATCGATCTAGCTAGGATTCATTTTTAGAAAATGTCGTTTTATCGGTGTTTTCAGGCAATGATAAACTTCTACAATATACTCTTCCTGACATCTATTGGCAATTAGCAATATTAAAGCTACTTCAGTAAATGGCGTTGTTAAGCAACACTAAACCGAGCAAAGCTCGGTCATCCGGGTACTAATTTAATTATCATTACAATGATGAGTTCTAATGTTACTATTGTTGAGTGAAGCTGCTCTCTTATATCTGGTAACCGTAAGAATCGTTAATTGCCGGCTTAATAGGGTATGCAGTACGAGTGATCATCGACTTAGACAATTTCTTGTTACAAAATTAATTAAAAAAGAAACCGACTGAGCAAAATGAACTAAAAAGAAAAAAACAAGACCAGTAGTTCAGAATGTTGTTAAAAGTAATACTGAACAACTACACCATACTACTACTACTAATAGGAGCATAGGACACCCACCGACCAGGTGGACTGACGACATGAAGAAGACAACGGGCATCCACTGGATTCAGAAGGTTCAGGACCGGTCAACGTAGCGCAAATTAGGGGAGGCCTATCTCCAGCAGTAGACTTCCAAGAGCTGATGGATGAATGGATGGGATAGCTATGAGTAAGGACAGAAGTGTCATAAAATGTCATAAATGTCATAGAACAGACATCTCGAAAAAAATGCGTGTCATGCCCGGGAGGTTCAATTTTCAAAGTTTAGCCCCGGTTCTCCTTTCAAAATCGAACGAATTCATTGAAGATTGAAGCCACGTGGCGCCAATGCATTGGGACATACATGGTGTTCGCGGTGTCTGTTCTACATATACGCTAGTAATAATACTTCAATGCTATCAATGGGTATTTTCCATAGTATTCAGATAATTGCTATCAGAAATCCTTAATATTGTCCTCTTTCCCTTTGTGGTTACATAATTACTTGTTAATATATATATAATATTATTTAATTACGTTTTCCTAGGAAATTACATAATGTAAAATATTGTACTAATTAATTCATGCCGAACATGGGTTACAAATGCAGATATAGTACGTGAGTAACAGCGATAGTACAGGGAAAACATGTTTATGGGGATATATAATAAAATTAAAACTGTAGCTCAAATCAATGTAGTTGTACGTGGTGACAATGACGAACGCCGGTCTGTTCCTGGGTCTATTGTTCCTGGTAAGATTTCTTTTATCTTTTCTATTGCAGGACATTTATTTGTTGGCGTAATTTCTCTTTGCTCCAGTGTGCAATGGCCAAGTGAACCCTAAACCTTCGACTTGACTTGTAACTTCTATGTTAACAACTGGGACCGAGGGCTTAACGTGCTTACCAACCGAATTGCAGACAGATAACAGAATCGTTCTTCTTTTTATGGAAATTGCCGGCAAACGAGCTGACGATCCACCAGATGGTAAGTGGCTATTATCGGCCATGGACATCACTATTACCAAAGAAATCAAGCAAGCGTCACTGATACGTTAACAGTCAAAAAAGGATACGTAAAAGATTCAGTCATACTTTGAATGTTTTACATCGATGAGATTGTCATTTATTTTTCCTCTGAATGGCGTCGGGACAATTGAATCTCCATTTTCTTTCTTGTATTTTTTCTAAGGACCCATTGATTGACACGGTAAATAGCAGCTCCAGCAGAGGACCCTGGGAAAAAATTATTATCTCATAAGGTTTTTCTGTGTTAAAAGCACACATCACTAAATTGACACGTTTACTGAAAAGCGGTAAACTAAGTAACATCATGGTAAAGTAAAAATGGGCCTACCATTTTAGGTAAGAAATTGTAAAAATGGAGGTATTTATTTTTCGCCTCTCTAATTTAGATTGCAGCTTCAACTGCAGTCCCTTATAATAATAATAATAATTTTCTGGAGACCGCAAGTGGAATAGAGTGGCAAGATAATGTCCGCGGTTACCCGGAAACAATCGCTGATGAACTGCTTGCAGAGGTAAGTTTTCAAGTTTACATAATATTCTTCTTTTTTCGTTTTCGTCGATACTGATATAATATTATAAAAGTGCAGTTTGTTTGATTGGACGCGTTAATCTCAGGAACTACCAGTTCTAATTGAAAAAAATATTATGTCGTTCATCTATATAGGAAAATAGAGGTTCTATTTTTAACCGACTTCAAAAAAAGGAGGAGGTTCTCAATTCGACTATTTTTTTTATGTTTGTAATTTGCATTAAGTATGTGCGTGATAAATGGACGAATAACTCAATATCGCGCAAACCGATTTCGATGATTCTTTTTTTAATCGAAAGCTGGTGCGTGTCGTGTAGTCCCACATAAATTTGAGCGAGATCTGACAATGGCATCTATGTCAAAAGTACAATGTACTTCATTTGAAGTCGGTTATTTTTTTGTTAAAATGTTAGATTATCAGTAAACATTTGGACACTTTTTCAAGTTTCCCCTCATATGAGATGGCTCTCCTTCTACCTCTATGCGCCATACTCGGCTTAATACATGGTAGTTTAGAAGCCTAAAAATGTTTGAATTTAACAACACAATGTACCTATGTTATGTATTTCTCTTTACAGTTGGAAAGGCGACAAATAAAATTATCTCTAAGCAATGATCAGTTCCTGTACTTATCCCAGTCACAAAAATTCCAAGACGACAACAAAAACTACACCAATCTCTGTTCATCAACAATACGGGTAAGTTTTAAGAACACTCTTAAATTGGTAGTATACCTTTTTAGGAACATTATTTTATATTAGGGTGGGTAAATTTTAGATAGATTTATTTTTATATTTGTTTACAATCAACGAAAACTTACTAAATGTTCATTATGATATAATCTATACATATTAATAAAATTGAAGAGTTTGTCTGTGATTTCGAGATAAATGATTTTTTCAAGTTGCAAATCGTTACTTGCACGATACCAACACCGAAAAATGAGTTTTTCAAATTTTTGTCTGTCTGTCTGTTTGTTTGTCTCCGCTAATCTCCGAAACCGCTGAACGAATTTTAACAACAATTTTACTAGGATATTGCAAAGTGTTCAACTTAACAACTAAGCAAGTTTTTAGGGTTCTATACTAAAGGGTTCCTGGGGGATGGTTTGTATGGAAAAATAAAAAAATATGAGCTGATTTGTTTCAAACTATAAAAAACGTATTCTCCGTACAAAAAGAGTTATACATGCATTTCTTAGATTTTACTTATATTGCATGGAAAGGCCATAAAATGCATTTAAAGGTTATTTTTTTCATTCATTCAAATCCCTATTACTGAGTGGATATATATTTTTGTATTTTGTTTTTAAGAGCATGTTGTTTGCGTATTTATGTCCTCCAATATGATTTCAGCATTTTATTAATTTCACCTGGGAAGTGGTAGAAAAACGCAAATTAAGTCTGTATGAATAACCGATATCCAATAAATAATCGATTACTATCTTGGCAACTAGATGGCTCTGTATTTGTTGATTCAAGCCAACGACTTTAATACATACACCTTTAATACATAATATAATTATGATTTTGAAATAACTGCATTTTTCATGTTATAAATCGTTACTAGCACGATATCAAAACCGAAAAATGAGCTTTTTAATTTTTGTTTGTCTGTTTGTTTGTCTTCATTAATCTCTGAATCACTGAACGGATTTCAATAGGACTTTACTACAATATCGAGTCTTCAATTTAAATTACAGGCAATTTTTTAGGGATCCATAACAAAGCGAGAAAATAAAATATGAGTCGATTTATTTTAAACATACAATAAACTATTTCTTCACACAAATTGAGGCATAGGTACATACACATACATACATTTCTTAGTTTTATATTTTGCAAGGTGGAGCCAAAGCGTGGCACTGAAGTACTTATTTTTTACAAATTTACAATAATTCAAATACATATAATTATAATTGAAGTGAATGTCTGTGATAAATCTATACTTGCACGATATCATAACCGAGAAACGAGTTTTTAATTTGTTTTTAACTTACAAAAACCTTTTCTTCACACAAAATAAGGCATACATGCATTTCTTAGTTTATTTATATTTCGCAAGATGGAGCTAGAATATGGCACTGAATTATTTTTTTTACTAAATATCTCTTTTTATGTTCAGTTTTTTAAAATCATTAATTGCGTATTATGGCCTCCAACGTAAATTAAGCATTTTTTTATATATTTTCACCCTGGAAGGGGTTGAAAATCGTAATTTAGTGTTGTACAAATAATAAACATTGAACAAATTGAATAACTGATAATAAAATACATAACTCCACTAAACAAAACTTATTGCGGCGTGTTAAATCAAGCTTAGGATTATTCTTTGAAATAACTAAGTGGTCCGTCATTTTTAGAGTTCCGTAGTAGTGATGTTGTAGTTCTGTTATAATGCAGTCCAGAGGAACATCGTGTTGAGGGTGCACAGTGCTGAATTTTATCATTTTCTGTGAAGCAATATCTTCCCTTTGTCGAATTATTGATTTGCCAAAACTACAATGTAATAAATGCGAAAATGTGTTGCTCCTTTATTCCACCTTTATTCCTTTTTACCATTCTTACACAACTCATCGAATTAACCTTAACTCTCTCTCATCACTAAACCAATCTTGATGTGTTTTGGTATAGACATAGATTGTGCCTTGGAGAACGATACAAGACTATTTCTTTTGTAAAGTCTGGGTACCTAATGTGAAATACTTATGGATCAGCAAACGTCATCGTACAATTTATTTATTCAATGTTATTTAAGTACTAAGGGTTAAGTAGGAAACACAAAATTTAGAAAATAATATGATGAAATAATAATAATAAGTAAAAGCAACCGGCTCTGTGTGACCTAGGGTTGTTGAATCTAACTTAGCTATTTAGTAAAACCTAACATGGCTGTGTAACGAAAAGATAAACGGAACAAACTTAACTTTGCCGTTGAAAAACTGTTGTCCCCATATACATATGTATCGACACGGGTCCCGATTAAATTACCAAGTTCTGCAAATAGGTTTAAATTTTTTTTTGTGATACTTACAAATTCACAGTTTTAAGATTTTTTTACTTACGTTTTACCTAAGACATTTCTTCTAGCCGAATGTTTTTGATTGCGTTGAGGATACAGAATATTATATGTTTTCACAGCTCCTAGGGATTGCAGACCTGAGTGTTAGATTAATTTTAATTTGTTACCTTTACACGTTCCTGAGAAAAAAGGTATTGAAAAACAAACAGACAGACGGGCAATGGAGTAAGTGATCTTAAGGGAACCGTGTTTTTTCTTTTGAGGTAATGAACCCTAAAAATATCGAATCGTTATTTCGAGTATTGACCTTTCATAGTAATGTGGTTCTAATGAGCGATCATACTGCTTTAAGAGTAAGTATGTTATGTAAGTTAACTAAAGCACCTTAGATTTTTTCCGAAGCGAAGCGAGGGCAATTGCTAGTTATTAAATTATTAAACATATAATAAAAAGTTTCCTAGCAATTATTATAGATTTTTTTGCCTCCGATTGAGTATGAAGTTTGAAAGAAAACGGAAAAATCTATTGTAGAAAATTAAACAACTTATTTCCGATAATTATTGTTAATACATATTTAGTTAATAATAATATAATTAATTAAGTAATAAAATGATAACTTAATAAGTCACAATTTCTTACATAGGTAGCTCGGTAGGTATCTACAAAGATTTTTTAAAGTACCTTGTTATGAATATTATTTTGCAATTTTGCCCCTCTTTTTCTTTGTCCCTCATTATGAGGAGCCCAGTTATAGTAAACAAGCAGGAGGTTTTTACTTGTGTCACGGGTGGCATGGACGACACATAATAATAACACTCATGATCCGAGTACAAATATTTATTTGACACATAAATATCTGCCCCGGCCGGGAATCGAACCTAGAACCCCTCGCTTTACAGGCAGGGTATGCAATGATGATGAATTTCAATTTATGTGTATACAATGTTTGTGTGCAGTTGTTAAAATTACCAACTTATAGTGTACCAAACTAAGTTGTTTTACTTACTTAAATTGTGGACCATTTTACAATAATGTAGGTACCTACTGTTATTTTTTCAGAAAATATTTCCTCAGGGTGTCAAAATTTATAATGAAGAATATTATGTGCTGAATCCAAAATCAAGACCGCTTCAATTCATCGAAACTGAAATTTGTAATCACGGGTGAGTACCAAATCTTTCTTTCTTTCTCTCGCATGGGTGTATCCTTTGGCGTTGCTGACGACCACCGACGTTGGCCACTTATTTAACTCCTTTGTCGACTAGTTAGGCAATTAAAAAAGTGTACGCTAATAAGAGGTATGCCTAAACTGACCATTTTTTGTGTGAAAGCGGGACGCGTACGGAATTTTTTTGATCTCGCGGGAGACAGCGGGACAGACAGCCTCAAAGCGGGTCATTTCCGCCCAAAGCGGGACGTATGGTCACCTTAGTTATGCCTCTACAGACAGTATTTGGTTCATATCTACCTTTGTGAATTAACCAACTTAACTTAATTAATGGAGGGGTAAATGTAATTCATCCTAGGGGGTTGAGATTGGTATGAATATCTCCGTATGTAAATCCCCGTTCTATCCGACAAATTAGTAGATCCAAGAGATAAAGATATGGCGGATGGTCAGTATTGGTGTATCTGCCAACGTTAGACAGTTTTACAATTTTGGGATGATAGAGTAAAGTTATCACCAATATGTTGGCGCTTTGCGAGGCAAAACGACCTATAAACTAGAATTATTTGAGAAAATCTGAACCTGTTGTGATGAAAAAGAATGATGGGAATAAATTGCCTTCAATCTATTGGGTGGTGGCCCACTGCTGAGCTCTTAGCGGATCTCTCCTCTGGAGAAGGGCAAGAGCGTACTCCACTAGAAATACCTACGAAGTTTATGACTTTTCCATGGTGTTAATCTTCCCAAAAACACTCAATTTAAAAACTCTTTTTTTCAGCACTGAAAGAAAAACCTGTGAACATGTCGAAAGCGCTCAAGTCACTTATACGACCGAATGTAAGCAAGAGTATATTAAACGGACGGTATATTTGATGCCCAAAAACAACCATCGAAATCTCACTATGCGTCCAGTCATAATTGAATCTTGTTGTTCGTGTTTTATTAAACAACTAAATTAAATTATTGTTGGTACAATGGTTGATAGAAATCATGATTAATTACATTTAATCCGATTACACTCAATCAGACTACACCTGTAAGTAAATAATCGTTATGTACCTAATAATAATAATACAGTAGGTAGTAGCATGCCATACTTGCTGGAACGAATACAGGTAAAATTCTTATATTAATATATTAATATATCCTTCTATAAAATATTGGATTAAATATATTTTATTTTATTTTATTTTATTAAGTTTACCAACGGTAGTTACATTTTACTAAATCTTAAATCTATTCTATAAAATAAACAAAGCAATAAATGTACCACCACTTATAGGTAAAACATCACATGCGCAAAAGAAGTAAACGTGAAAAGAGACAATGTAATGAAAACTATAAAAGAAAAAAAAGGCACAATGAAAATAACATAATACAAAGTTTCACCTACTGTGGCTTTAAAAAAAATACATACAGCATAGTACAGTACAGAAAATATTGAACATAGGAAAAAAAAACTGATACAAGCAGATATAATAATTTAAACAGTATTATGAGAGTTATAATGCTGATATTATTGCCTTCTTGAAGGCTACTAATGGCATCTTAAAAATGTCAATATCCATGTTCCTATCAGTACATACACTACATTTATTGTAAAGCATGGTTAGCCTTCTAATAGGAGAGTTAAGTCCCAATTTTGTTCTACGTGGCGGGGGTGCGAAGAGTTGTATTTGATTCCTGGGCATATTACGGGGTATTCTAAAGGGGAGTTTAGAGAGGAGACGCGGGCAATGTATACGGTAATTAATTAATTTGTACAAGAAGATAAGGTCGCCAACGTCTCTCCGAGTATCCAGGTCTAAAATATTGAAGTAATCTAGTGATGCTTTATAAGAGTATTTATCTAGTCTTTCTTTACCCAAAGAATACTCAAGATGCCTTACAAACCTCTTCTGCACCCGTTCTATGCGAAGCATATGTGTTGCAAAATGAGGACGCCAAACAACACTCCCATATTCCAGAATAGTTCGTACAAGACAGTTACACATAATAATTTTGGTTGAAGCTTTTTTAAAAAATCTTTAATATCTAATAATAAAACCCAACATTCTTGAGGCTTTCTTTAACATTGAATCTATGTGTGGTACAAAAGTAAGCTTAGTGTCTGTTGGGTATTTTAAATGAAATAAAGTATTCTTGCCAACGATGTACTCAACATAGTAAATTACAGATTAATTTATAAAAATACATATTAGAGAAGAAATCTGCTTATAGAAAAACGTTGCGTGTTCAATTTTGTATCGAGATGTAATAATAATGATCTTCTTTTGTTTTTCTCCGAACAGTCTTGACGAATTTTAAATTTATTATTTTTTCTTCTTATATTCGGCCATGTGTTGATTAGGCGCGAACATATTCCCCCCTCTCAACGACCTGGGGAGTTGAGGACATGCTTCCCTGGACACCGCAGGTAGTAGACATAAAGCGCCTTTGGTTTGATTGTTAAAACACACGGCCACACACGCGATGCCGGCTGCTCCAGGATAAAGTTTTGATACCCATACGCCACTTCAATGGATGTAAATTAGGTGTCTTGAGGACAACCACGTCGTCTAGAAGTAGTGTCCCTTGATTGACTCGCCACTTGTATCTTTGTTGAAGATCACAGAAGAATTAGTTAGGTACGCCATCTTTCCCGGAAATGTTGCTTTGTTTATTAAATTTGTAGATATCCATTAAGGAGTTTAGTCTTCGTTTCTAGTAAGGCTCTTGATGGCCTAGAGGTTAGTGGTTAACCGATAAGGAAGTGCCCAAGTCAAAGGAAGTAAATCAGTAGATCCGATAGAAGTGAAGTGGAATGGGACTGGAGTTCAAAAATGTTTCGATTTGTACAAATATAGTCAATAATTTCTCGTACGTGAAATAATGTTAGATACTTAAAGAGATAGTAGATAAATTATTATATGAATGAAGTAATAAAAATTATAATGATGTCTTGCATACTTAATACCTTCTCAAAATACAAAGACGTGCGGAGAATAAGCCGGTGAGAGTATCAACGTTATGCACTCATCGACACCATAAGAGAAGATTGAATCATTGTTATCGATGGTCTAAATCATAGAACAGAACTTGCGCCTACATAATTCCGACCTTTGCTGCAATAGATTTCACTAGGTTGACCTATAGGGTGACAGATATTTAATATTTTTAAGATTATTTTTAAACCTAAAACGAAAATATCAGTGCCTATTTGATTAGATCAGATGCAAGTTCCAAGTGTATAGCTCTAGTTAAACAGTCGAAGTCTCGCAGAGATAGTAAGCGTGATTGAGAAGTATATGGTTAGAAGAAGAACATAAGTATATAGTTAATATAGAAGTACATAAGTATATAGTTGTCATAAATTAGGATTAAAAGCTGAAAGATGATGTCTTATTAAATTGTAGTTGTTAGATGTTATATATATTTTAAATTAGTATATGTAGAGTAATTAATGAATTTTAGTAAATAAGTAAAACTTTTAGGTATGTAGTGTAGAAAGTTTATATAAAATAGTACGTAGTAATTAGCAATTTACCTATAGTAAGTTTTAGATTTACTTAGTTGCATTTGTAAATTTATATTATTTTGCAATTATGAATTATTTGCTTAAGTTTTCCTTTCAGGAAATTCATCAATGGAATAATAGTGCAAATACTTTAGTAAGCCAAGAGAATAAAACAACTTAGCAGAATTAGACAATATTGATCGTTTTGATCTCAAAGAGGTACGATTATATTTTTAAAGACGTCAGCGACTGGATCCCATTTAAGGCCTAATACACTGGATTGTGAAAACAATAGATGTGTGAATAATGAATATTAAGATTGTGCTGAAAATTGCAAATAAAATAAAGTAAATCATGTTTATTTATTTCAGCTACCTTTAATCTTTGCGTTCTTTTCAAGTAGATAGTTGTAACTAGCATCATGTGCCGACTTATAAAAATTCTTATTTTTTATATTACAATATTTCCCCCCCATGGGGCCAGCCACTATCCAACCAAGATGTGTTTCTTGTAGTATTGGTTGATAAGGCCCTAATTTAAACCTAGAAGAACATAGCAGATCCCAGAAGATGTCGGCACCAAGAAGAATATCTATCTCAGAAGATAAATGGAAATTGGGGTCTGCTAATTGGATGTGATTAGGTATTTCGAGATGTTCAATATTAATATTTACTTGAGGTAGCTTACCAGTAATTAAAGGAATGACGTAACATTTTACTGGCATGCTGAAATAATTGTTGTATGAAGATTGAATAAATACATTAGAATGTTCTGTGATTTTAATCACGGAGTTGTTTAAACCAAATCCACGACGAATGTCAGTTTTGATTTTAGGTAAGCCAATTTTAGAACACGCAGCTTCGGTAATAAAAGAAGACTGGCTACCGCTATCCAATAAAGCCCTTAATGTATAAGATTTGTTGTTATTAATTACCTCAACCAAAGCCGTAGACAGAAGAGCTTGGTTTGAGGTCACAGACGACATGCTAATAACACCTGATGAATCCCTAACGTTGGTAGGTTCAGAAGAAGAAGGTAAGTTATTATGTCTAGGGACAAAATTAGACGTTTCAGTATTACAAGTTTCTAGACGATTTTGTTCTGATTTAGACATTGGTGAATGTGATTGTGGTTGTATGCAATTAATAGAAGTTTCTTTGTGTAAAAGTGAATTATGCTTTTTGTTACAAACGCGAGATCCACCAAGTCGGCATTTAGGAGCCCAATGACCACTACGAAGACAGTTGGCACAAATTCGCCACTCATATACTTTCGCAATCCTTTCATCCTCTGGTAGTGATCTGAACTTTGAACATTCATAAAGTCTGTGATTTTGTTTACAGGATAGACAATGATAATTATTATTTGTGTAATTACTTGAATGAGGCGAAGAAGTTTTATTATTAAATGAGTGTGGCGAAGAAGGTGAAGTGACAATAAATGATTTAATAGAGTTATGACGTTTATCCGTTTTATTAGGTTTACTTGCATTTATTGTTTCTAAAACCATCGCACGCTGGCGAAGAAAATCAAAGAAGTCGGATAACGTCACATTGTCCCGGGTGCTCCTAAATTCCTCCCATTTTCTAGCAGTTACAGAGTCAAGTTTAGAGAAGGCCATGTATATAATGAGAGAATCCCAATAATTAGTGGGTTCTTCTAATGAATTAAGCGCACTTAAATTCTTGGAAATTGCATCTATTAAGTCACGTAAGCATTTTTCAGATTCTTTAAATATAGGCTCAATCGAAAATAAACCCTTGATGTGTTCGTTAATTAAAAGACGCTTGTTATTATATCTGTCGCAAAGAAGAGACCACGCGACTGAATAATTTGAAGATGACACTGTAACCGACTGAATTACAGCACTAGCGGAATCTACCAGATAACATTTTAGATAGTGAAATTTACTTATATTGTCGATAGTATCGTTATTATGAATCAAAGACAAATACATGTCTCTAAATTCCAACCACTTACTTGGGTCACCGTTAAATGGAGGAATCTTCAACGGTGGTAATTTTAAATTAATATGACGTTTAGAGTGGTCTGAATTACTTGCACACACAGACGCAAATTCTTGTTTAGATGAATTTTCAAACGATTGAATCAAATGTTGTGCCCGTGAAATTAAACTAAAAAACCTATTTTCTATTTCCTCTCTTTCTGTCATTTGAATGTCATCATTTTTGTCTAAACATTCGATTTTAAGTTGTAATTCCTCGAAAGTATAAGATAAATCTTGAAACTTATTTAATCGCAAGCTTAATTCGTTACACTGACTTTTGTTTAGATGGCTTTCGAAAAGAGGCGTTAAATATTTTTCGAAGAGTGTTATTCGTGATTTAACACGTCCTCTCTGAGCAATTAGTTCCTTTAGTTCGGACATTATGTAAGCGCAAACGATATATTACCACAAGAAGAAACAATGATTCAACCAACCTCAAACTCCCGTACAAACCGGGCGGGAAATAGAGAGCAACACGCAGCTACGCCGCGGCGCCGCTCGCGATGCAGGTCGGCAGATAGAAGCGACAGATGTCGAGCACGGCGACCGATACGATGCAATTCTCACCGATTCACTCCCAGAAAAGTCCTAGAAAGTTGGCAAATATGTTTTAAATAAATCGATAAATACCGTTTGCATGAAGAAAAGGAATAATGAGGAAAGATTTGAAACAATATGACATTCCTTTTGAGACAAATAAAGTAAAAGATGAGTTATATTATTTGACAACAAAATATAGCTTATTTAAGGAAATATGTGGAAAAGTTATTGAAAATGTTGTATTTATATTTAATTGTTTCGTGTACTAATGAGATTTAACGATGTATTATAAAGATGATTATAAATTATGCAATGTTATATCATGCACACATAAGAAATATTGACGTACTAGAAATGTTATGGACGTATATTAGCACAAAAAAGAAGCAATTGAAGAGATAGGAATGGGCTATACTTCCCTCGGTTTCGGATTGTTTCACCTCTTATATATTCTTGTATAATATATTCCTCCGGGATTTATGGCCTTCCAAAGATGTAATATTAGCGCCGTTTTACTTCCTTTATAATACGTCGATCACGTCGAATCACGTCGAATCACGTCGAAGGGTCACCAAAATATGTTGGGTATTTTAAATGAAATAAAGTATTCTTGCCAACGATGTACTCAACATAGTAAATTACAGATTAATTTATAAAAATACATATTAGAGAAGAAATCTGCTTATAGAAAAACGTTGCGTGTTCAATTTTGTATCGAGATGTAATAATAATGATCTTCTTTTGTTTTTCTCCGAACAGTCTTGACGAATTTTAAATTTATTATTTTTTCTTCTTATATTCGGCCATGTGTTGATTAGGCGCGAACAGTGTCCATAATAATTCCCAGATCTTTAATTGTCCTTGTCTCACTTATTTGCTTGTTATTAATAAAATAAATAGATGGAATAAAAATATTTTTCCTTGTGAATTTGGTATGTAAGCACTTTGACACATTGAGTTCCATCCTATTAAGTTTACACCAGCTAACCAGAGCATCTAGGTCTTTCTGAAAGTTTATTACATCTTCCCACCTGTCAATTATTCTATACAGTTTTAAGTCATCTGCAAACAACAATGGAGTGGAATGACTGAAGTAAAGTGGCAGGTCATTGATAAACACGTTAAATAATATAGGGCCGAGGTGTGACCCTTGTGAAACACCAGACGATATGTTACACGGATATGAATTAAAACGATTAACTACAACAAAAAATGAGCGATCTGCCAAATAAGAACGAAGCCAATTCAAGAAATCTCCAGTAAATCCATATGAATTAAGTTTTGTGATTAATATCTTGTGAACAACTTTATCAAAAGCTTTGGCAAAATCAGTGTGAATTGCGTCCACTTGCTACTAAGGATTCAAAAATTTTTTGCCAAGCTGGACAAAATGGAAATTGGTCGATAGTTGCTCACAAGATGAATATCTCCCGATTTGTGGATTGGTACCACCTTTGCCGTCTTCCACACTGAAGGAAAAATGCCTGATTTGATAGAAGCATTAAAGATGTAATATAATGGAGTGACAAGATTATCAGCACATTTGCCAATAAAGTATGGTGGGATGCAATCAGGTCCTGCCCCTTTATTAAGATCTAGAGACTTTAAGGTTTTAAGAATTGCATCTCTGCTAATGTGTATTGATGTGAGTGTTTCGTTAAATGTATGACTAATACAGGGATTTAACAAAGGATCGTTGTATGTATCGTCACTACCATCCATGTTATAAACTGACATAAACTGAGAAGCAAACATATTGCATATTTCATTACCTTCTGAGCATTCGGATATGGCGTCCGTAAATGTGGCTGGATATGTACTGCTACCACCGTGTCTTTCTTTTACAAATGACCAGAAATATTTGGGATTCCTGCTTATTCTATTCTCTGCGGAATTGAGATAATTACGATAGCAT
Organism: Thymelicus lineola; assembly: GCA_963932265.1. NCBI lineage: Eukaryota > Metazoa > Arthropoda > Insecta > Lepidoptera > Hesperiidae > Thymelicus > Thymelicus lineola. Next base: position 2,017,775 of record OZ010688.1, on the reverse strand, counting down.
TCGGTAGTAATTTTAGCACAGCGCTCAGCCAATAGTTGAAAAGACATCAAATCTAAAGGATTATTATACTTTTTATACCTGACTCTACATTTGTTTTTCTCATTTAATCGTCTAATTAATAGATGGCAAAACCATTGCGGGTATTTCTTATTTGTTTGACCTAAGATAGGAACATACTTATTAATCGCTTCACGAATGACTGTATAAAATATACCTAACAATTCGTTTACATCGCTCTCTTCAGCAAACAACTCAACCCAATTAATTGAAGCTAAATAGACGTTAATGAACTGATAGTCTGCTTTGTAAAAACCATATCTGATATACTGTGCGTTATAGGGCATTTTGTTTTCACATGCAAAATCAATAGTAATGTGTAAGGGTGGATGTAGTGGATCCACGGTAGACAGGACATCAACTGCATGGGATACGGTACATGGAGAGGGGAAGTCTAAGAGAACTAAATCCAAGATCCTATTCATGCTGTTAGTAATAAAGTTAAACTGTTGGTAATTATTTAGGTTGAGAAAATCTAAAAAGTCATGGTTCAGTGGAGAAGTGTGATAAGTGTCAGATTTATTTGCCAACTCCCACTTAATATTACTCAAGTTTAAATCTCCAACTATGCATTTTTTACAGTTCAATTGTTCGTTAATATTTGAAAGATTGTCTAAAAAAGCTTCTAGAGTTGATCTCAGTACTGGAGGTGGCAAATAAACGGCACAAATAGCAATTATGCAAGGCTTTGTTGGGGTGCCAAGATCGACAGTGATCCATAAGTCTTCAATATTAGTCTCAAAAAAAGGTAGTCGCTTCGATCTTAATAATTTTTAGACAGCCATCAAGACTCCTCCACCTTCTTTTTTCAGTTTAGTCCCAGACTCCCTCTGTCCCTTCTGTAGACCACGTAGTTATCATCAAACAGTTCGGAGTTTAAAATGTTGCTGTTGAGCCAAGTCTCAGTAAGAATTATCATATCATATCTGGAACTACTAAGATTACAAAAGAAGGCGTGGGTTTTCGTTCTAAGACCACGTACATTCTGATAATATATCGATAAAGAACTTATACTAGCACTCATTAAGGTCATAATTATAATTATTGATATATGTAAATGTATAAATTATATGTTATTTGAATTAAGAACAAGGTAAAGGAAATGTGATATAACGTTTAACAACTTGGAGATACAAGATTATTGCTTGGAGAGAGATGGTCGACAATGTATATTGGTGATTTGGGTCCTTGCAAACCTAGATGAGTACTGTTAAGCTTGTTCTCGATGGGCTTTTTCTTATTGAAGTTTATTGCTGCAGCTAAAAACTGGTCTCTTAATTTTGTGTTGTTGAATTGGACTACAATAGATCTTGGTCTCTCGCTGTTCCTATTTATTTTGGCCACGCGAGTGCAATGCTGAATGTTTTCTGTTTTAATTTCACAGTTAATCACGTTGCCCAATCGCTGTATTATTTCTACTATGTTTTCGCTTTTTCTTTCAGGCACACACTGAATTTCAACGTTATTTGAACGCGCGTTTTGTTCTAATGTATTGACACGCTGTTTGAGCTCTTCAACAGTCGACTTTAAGCTATTGTTTTCAGCCTGCAAGTTCACGATATCTTGTTTTATCTCACTATTTTCTTTAGACAGGACTTGAAATTGCGAGTGTAAATTTTCCACTGAGGCTTTTAAGTCCTTAATCTCTTGAGTAATAGATTTAAGTTCAGGGCTAAGGATTGAGCTGATAGTATCGTGCAATTTTGAAACTAGGGAGTTCAATTCTGTTTTGACTACTTCTTGTACAATGTTTTCCACGTCGCTAATGTGTGCGAGAGCAGCATCCACAACAGTAGGTGGTGAGTGATATACTAAAGTAAATATTATTACTAAATATACTAAAGTAATATTATTATTAGATATATGCGATGAGATGGCAGAAAGTTTAAGGGTAAATTTGATCATGTCATGTACAAAGACTATTAATCAGTGTTAATAAAATTTAACTGTTTTGTTAATAAATTAAAAATTAAATAAAAATATTAAAATTATGCTGAATGTATTATATTCTGCCCAAGTCTGTTACTCCTGTACCAAATATTTCTTGTATGGGGCTGGGTATCAGCTGAGCACGTAATTTTTTTGGTATTTTTTTTGTATTGTATCTACTAGGAATTATTCTTCGAGCTTCGTTCTCGATATTAGCATAGCACCACTTGTAGTACACATACGGATCCGCCATTTCGCACTGTAGTTTGGAGGTAGATAAAAAATAAAACATAAAATTATCAATTTTTGTAGGGTAGATTTATAAAACCTCACTTGGCTGGGGCGCGCTCTTCTCCGGTTCGTCATTCACGTTTCAGTGCTTCGCTGTTTCGCACGGGCGCAAAATTATAGTTAAAGTGAAATTCCTAAAAGAAAGTTTAATAGTCATGAGAAAATCAATTACTTGTGTAAAAGATTAAAAAAGTTAGAACGAAAAATTAACCAAAGCAAAAGTGATATTTTTATTGAGTGATATGTAGTGTGTTTCGTTGGATTTCGTGGGTTTCGTACAGGAAATGTTGGATTGGATTGGATAGTGATTCATCAACGTTTATAATCAGCAGGTAGGAGAAATCCAGTATTAAAATTTAAAGAAACGTGTTACGTGTTTACGTGTTTTCTGTATGAAAATTATATTGCAATATGATTTAAATACTAAACATAATTGGATTGTCCTTTGGGAGCGTTCCAAATAAGTACTTGCTAACCGGAATTACCTGTGGAGTCCTTCCATTGCTAGTAATTGTATTTCATAAAGAATTTATTAATTTATATTGAAAACAAATACAAATATCATCATATTGTCCTTTGAGGGGTTCTAAATAAAAAAGCACCTGCTAATTGCTGTACATTCTATAAGGGTACATTATATTGCAGTAGTGTACAAATACAAAACCTAATCGGATTTTCTTCTGAAGGCCTTTTAAATAAAAAGATACCTGCTAATAAGAATAACTTATTGGGTTCTTCCATCACTAGTATGCACTAGTACCTACTAGTAATCCGTAATGAATTAATATCGAAGTAGGATATAAATACAAAACATAATCGAATTTTCCTTTGGGGGCTTTTCAAATAAAAGAGAAACTGCTAACATTAATTTCCTGTGGGTTTCACTACTCTTATTACATTAGAATTACACTGCAATCGAGGCGAACATTACACATTTACGTGCAGAGTCTATAGCAAACTATATGTTACATTACAGAAAACGTATCAATTACCGCTGATGACGATTATACTCTAAGATACGACGATATATTCATCAATAATATTTGATAGTACACCAGTAATGTTTGATAGTTTGATAGTCCTTTCACTTTTTATACTAGGATTCTCATACAATGAAGGTGGTCTTATAAAATTCGTTGCAGCTACGTAATGAAATTAGACTTCATTTATTTATTTATTTAGTTATAAATTATTAAAAACCAGTTTTGCGTTCAATCATAATTCATAAAGAGCCCTAACCATGTAATGCAGACTACTGCAACAAAAAGTACTCGCTAATCGGATCTACCTGTGGGGTATTTCCACTGCATTGTACGTGTATTTCATAAAGAGCCCTAACCATGTTACGCAGACAACTGCACCAAAAAGTACTCGCTAATCGGATCTACCAGTAGGGTATCTCCACTGCATTGTACGTGTATTTCATAAAGAGCCCTAACCATGTTACGCAGACAACTGCACCAAAAAGTACTCTCTAATCGGATCTACCTGTGGGATATTTCCACTGCATTGTACATGTGTTCCAGAAAGAATCTTCACCGCATTATGAAGCCGACTAGCGTATATTCCATATGGAATTAATACTGCACGCTATTCGTTGAACTATACAAAGTACTTGATAACCGGATTTACCTGTGGGGTAATCGATTACTCAAACAAAAATTATATTTCTAAAGGAACTCGCGTCACGCCGCACACCATACGGTAAACTGAAGCAAGTACTTATTTTTCGCATGAAACTGCGAAGGATTTCTATTCAAGGAACAATGGCAGTAAGTATATATTCAATTAGCAGCAATAGAGTCATAGGGCCACATGATCATTAGGGCCAGACATTGAAGTATAATGACATAGAACAGACATCTCGAACAAAATGTGTGTCCCGAAACCGCGATGACGCGTTTTTTTCAAACTCTAGAAGCCGATTTACACACTTGCCATAGAGTAACTTTGTATACGACACTTGCCGAACCACGACAAACGGTCAACGACTCCAAACTTTTACAAGCTCTTCCAAATGTTTGATTTAATGTTTAATTGAATTTACTGATTAAAGTAATACACTTTATTTATTATTTACCACAGAGTAGGTACATTAGTCATTCTTATCGGGCTTATTATTTGAGTAAGGCCGACACTGAGTATTTTAATAGTTTGTATTTTAAATTCTTTAAATATCAATTTAATTAATACCGGTATTTCTATAATATTTTGATTACTTTTACATGGTAAAAATTTAAGGAAAATTTATTAAAAGCAATCTAATTTAACACAAAACATTTAACACAAATCGACACATACGTCTTAAGTCCCGTCACACGTATTAAGTAGATAAGTAGTTAACTAAAATTTAACTAAATTTTTAGTGAATTAATACGTGTAAACGGACTTTTTAGTAGTTAAGTAGTTAAGTAATTTAGTACACAAGTAAACAAATAATTTAGAAATTTTTCTATTTTTCTGTTAAGTAGGTGGGCAGGGCTTATCACTTAACACGTTTGGACGGGCACTTTTTACTTAAAATTTAGTTAAAATTTACTAAAATGGTTAAGTAATTAAGTAGGTTCTGAGGAAGTCGTAAACTTCTTTGCGTTGTTGATCATTTGTTTTTAGTAAACCAAAGGACATGCAGGATTTATTTTAATTTAAGATATTATATGAATATTTTAATTTATTTTTATTATTTTAATATTTAATTCTTAAAATGTATTATAATTTCTACTGGTTGCGCCAACAAGTTTAGTTTTTCTTTTTCGATTTAAGTGGACTGTAAGACTTAAAATGTGTAATGGAAAATCAGGAAAGGAGGGGGGATTGGCGGGGAACATGCAGCACTAACCTGGCCAGCGCGACGTATCCTCCGGGAACCCAGCAGACAGCCGGCGACTTGCAGCAGCAGAATCTACGTGTCCTCCAACTCACTGATCTTTCACTGCACTCGCGAATAGCGCAACCATTTAATCTTGCGGGAACGTAATTTGGGACGTAATGTCCAGCGGGAACTTGTTTAATAAGCGGGAATCGACAGACGAACGCAATGGTAGCGGTTCGTTGCGGCGGTACAGCGGTGCGTTAAATATACGCGCGGCGTGTGCGTTGTCACCGCGGGCGGAAATGCAACTATGATGCGGATAATATACGCGCGGTGCGTGCGTCGTCACCACGGGCGGAAGTGCAACTTTGATGCGGATAGTATACGCGCGGTGCGTGCGTCGTCACCGCGGGCGGAAGTGCAACTGTCTTCGCGATTCGTTTTTTTTTGTGCTTGCATGTTGAAGGTAGGAAAGGAGGTAGGAAGGGTGGATTAAGGAAGCGTACCACAGATTACTTTTTATAGCAGATACAGATTATTAAGATTGTTTTTAATGCTATCATATTGGCGTAACCATCCACCCGCCCTTAATGGGTCACCATTAAAAAACTACCATAAGCAAGCTAATGAAAATAAGACTAGGAGCGCACAATGCGCGCGAAATTTTTAAGAAGGAATTCCTAAGAATCATAGCGAAGCGGTATTGAAACGAATTGAAATAATATAAATTAATAAACTAATTTTACTTAATGATACTAAAGCGGTGCATGTATTTAACTAATATTAGAGCGATGCGGTTTATATTAAATTATTTTAAACTAGGAAAGCGAATATAATATTGAGTTTTATTGTTTTGGAAGCGGACACAGACGAACAACCGGGCGAAGGTAGGTTCCCTTGGCGGTCCTTACTGTACACACGCGCACGATGCCGTCCTTGGACGGATGTGTTTTTTCTACAATCGCCAACGGCCAGGATAGGGGCGGCGCGTTATCGTTCATCACAACCACGACGGTTCCGGGAGTGATAGGTACGGAAGGAGTATTCCATTTCTGCCTAACCTGTAATCCGTGAAGGTATTCCGCTCTCCAACGGTTCCAAAACGATTGAACTAACTTGTCTAACAGTGCATGCCTATGAAGCAAACTGACCGGGTCAGATGTGACTTCCGGCGCGGGTAATGATAACAAAGGCGCGGTATGTAAGAAATGACTAGGTGTCAGAGCCGTGGGCTCGGCGGGATCGGAACTTAACACCGTGAGCGGTCTTGAATTAAGAAGGCATTCAATCTGCGTGAGGACAGTACACAATTCCTCATAGGATAATAGTTGTTGACCGATTACTCTAAATAAGATGGTTTTTACCACCTTGACTATACTTTCCCAGGCACCTCCGGTATGAGGGGAGTTAGGACAGATGAACCTCCAAGTTATGCGGCTTTCAGCATACTCTTCCTCAAGTTTCTTGCGGTAGTCATTATTCAGAAACTTGTAAAGACTGCGAAGATACGTATCAGCGCCTTTATAGTTGGTGCCATTGTCCGAGTACATTATCAGACAAGGACCACGCCGAGAGAGAAATCTCTTTAAGGCGGCTAAGAAGCTAGGAGTGCTGAGATCTGTGGCAACTTCTATGTGCACCGCGCGAGTCGTAAGGCATGTAAATATACATAAATAGGCCTTCTCACTGCGAACGCCACGACGACGTACAGGAGTATAGGCAATAGGACCGGCGTAGTCACAGCCCGTGTGCGTGAATGCTTTAACGGCTTGGCGCGTACGACAATCGGGTAAGTCGGCCATCAGTGGGTAAGTCGGTCGCGGTTTTAATCGAAAACAAGTATTGCATAGATGAACCCTCTGTCTTACAATACGGCGTGCGGACAGGATCCAGAATTTTTGGCGAAGCAAGGACATTATTAATTCTGGTCCGGCGTGTAAATATTTAATGTGGTAATAATCAACGATCAAGTTCACTACGTGACCGTTACGCGGTAAAATGACTGGATGCTTATGTGTATAGTCCAGTGAAGAATTGACTAAGCGACCGCCGACGCGGATGAGGTCGTTGTCAATGAAAGGCCTCAAACGATTCAATGCCTGCGAGCAAGGTTTGTTATTAAGAATATTAGAATATTCTTCTGCAAAGTACTGGCTCTGCAGGGCGCGAAGTATTTTATTTTCAGCGAAGTTAAGATCATCAGCAGTCACTGTAGTAGTGCTGCTGCGCGGTAATATTTTCAAAAACTTATACACGTAGGTATGCAATAATACGAAGAAGTTTACTCCATGAGGAGACGCGGAGAGCGAGTTCATATAAAGCGCAATGCTTTATAGGCGAGCACACAGTGTGCGTTAGAACCTTTTGTTCGGGAATGTCTGCAATAGACTCACCATCGAGGCTCTTGAGGGGCCACTGCGACGGATCTAATGAGGCCCACTGCGGTCCGTGGAGCCACAGAGGGTGCGAAATTAATTTTTGTGGCGTAATGCCACGCGAGAGAACGTCAGCGGGGTTGTCAGTACCCGTGACGTGATAAAAGTCGTCAGGAGAAATGTTCTCGGCTATCTGAACTACGCGGTTAGCTACAAATATTTGCCACCTATGCGGCGAGCTTTTAATCCAATATAAAGCGACTTTAGAATCAGTGAAAGCATAAGGCTTAACGGTGAAGTGACGACTATAATTATTAAGAACCGAGCGGAGTAATTTGGACATGAGCAGTGCTGCACAGAGCTCAAGCCGTGCGATCGTAAGTGGCTTCATGGGCGCGACCTTTGATTTCGCGCATACCAACTGCACGCTATTGCCTGATGCGGTGCTCACGTGAGCATACACAACAGCACCGTATGCCATCTCACTCGCGTCCGAGAATGCTAAAAGATAAACTTTACAATCCCCGGTCACACCTATGTGTCGCGGTACACGTAAATTATTAAGCGAAGGCAATTCAGCACAGAACTTCTGCCACATATTAATAATATGCGGCGGCGGAATATCGTCAAAATCAAGCTTAAGCTCCCACAGGCGTTTAATTAACAATTTCGCGTATACTATAGTAGGGGCAGCGAAACCCATGACGTCCCATAGACGGGCGACTGTCGATAGAATGGAGCGCTTAGTGCACTTCACCTCGGCGGGGGCGGATATTTTAAAATAAAATGCGTCATCATCCGTGGACCAATGCAAGCCTAATATTTTATGTTGCACAGTTTTATCGAATTCAACCTCGGATGAAATTTTATGCGAATCTGGTAATTTATTTAAAACTGTTAATTTATTACTATTCCATTTAACAAGATCCCACTGTGCACCCTTGAACAAATCAATTAATTGACGAGCGGCGGAGACTGCTTCAGGTTCGCTGGGAACGGAGAAGGCAAGATCGTCCATGTAAAGCGAAGTAGACGCAATGTCACTCGCGAGCGGATATTTCGCGCCGTCATCATCAATGAGCTGCTTAACCGTGCGCAATGCATGGTAGGGGCTGCTTTTTAACCCGAAACAAACTCTATTAAACCGGTATAAAAGCAAAGGATCTTGTGGACTAAAGCGATAAAGAAAACATTGATAACGACGATCGACTTCGCGTACAATAATTTGTAAAAACTGCTGGCGACAATCCGCGGTCATTGCGACAGCATGTAAACGAAAATTTAAAATAATGTTGAATAAGTCGCCTTGTAGATTCGGTCCCGAATGTAAAAGATCGTTTAGTGAGCGCCGGCTGCCGGCAGAAGGCGCGCTGGCGTCGAGGACCACGCGCAGTTTAGTCGATGTCTTATCCTCCCGCACGACTCCATGATGCGGTATGATGTATATAGGAGCGGGGTCATGAGAGTCGCGTGGGGGCGCGAGAGAGACATAATCTTTAGAAATGTAGTCCCTGATGACGTCATCATATGCCGACCTGAGTTCAGAGGAAGATTCTAATTTTCGTTCGAGGCACATGAAACGTCTGCGAGCGGTTTCGAAGGAATCACCAAGCGTATACACATCCTCCTTAAATGGAAGGGCAACGATGTATCTCCCACTGGCGGGATCGCGAGTTGTAGTTGATTTATAAAATGTTTCACATTCAATCTCCTCGGGGGATTGAATGGGCGAAGCGGAAGGAAGCTCTTCGAGCTCCCAGAAGCGTCTGACCAATGAGTCAATGGCGGCGGGCTCTTGAACATGACAACATGTCAAGCATTGACGTGTGTTAAGTATAGGTTGCGTAGGTACGGAACCCATTATAACAAATCCTAACACAGTGCGTATTGCAGGCGGTAGTGACGAGTCGCTTGAATGGTGAACTACGTCAGGAAGTAGTAAGTGGGGGAAGAGAGAAGCACCTATCAACACATCAATTTTATTAGGTACTCCAAAACTCTCATCCGCGAGCGGTACATCTGACACATGTGATAAGACGGAAGTGTTTACCACAGCAGTCGGCAACGAGTCGGTGACTTGATCAACGACGAGCGGTGAAATATTGAAATAAATATTATCATGAAATCGAGAAAAGAATTTTAAATTGACCGAGTTAGTGTTAAGTACCTTTTCAGATCCACCGAAACCTTTAATAATGGTGCGTTCGGTATTATGTACCTTCATGCCTAACCGATCACAACACTCCTGCGTGATGAAGTGGCTTTGGGATGCGGAATCTAATAAAGCGCGAATAACATGTCTATTACCCTTATGATCATATGCGATAACTTGAGCGGTCGATAATAAAATAGTATTTGAAGTATTACGAGTATTATGTGCGAGTGAAGAGTGCGCGGACAAGCGAGGCGGTTTATTCATAGCGATAGATGTATATGAAGCCGTAGTGCACATAGCAACATCGGAGCGAGCGGGCGCGGCCGGCCGCGGCGCGGTCGACAGAGCGGAGGAGCGCGCTGTGGTTGTCGCGTCTCCCGGTGGCGGCGAGGGCGCAGAGGGCGCCGTAGCGGTGGTCGCTTCACGTTTGAAATGCAATAATGTGTGATGATTTAATCCGCACACACGGCAATTTGACTTCGATGAACAATTCGAAATGCGATGTTTTAAACTCAGACAATTTACACACGCATTGTTATCCTTCACACATTTAAAGCGGTCATGCGGAGATAATTTATTAAAGTCGAAACACTTAAATAAATGCTGATGCGTAATATTAGTACAAAGACACTTGGGAACGTAATTACTAGATGTACTTAAGTACGTTTGGTACTTAGGCGGTTGCGGGGCGTTATTATTATTTACGCGGCGATTATAAGAAATATTAGAATTATTGGAATTTTGACGACTACTATTATTGGTCGAACGAGTAATTGAACTACACTGAAAACGTTCCAAAGCATTTGCGCGGTTTTTTATGAATTCGACTAAGTTATCAAAAGTAGGCATTTGTGAGTTACTATAATTTAATTCAAAGGCGCGTGCGGTATCCGAGTCGATTTTCTTTAAAGCGATATGAAGTAAAACTGAATCAAGTAGGTTATCTAAATTTAAGTTCTGTAAAGCGCGTACTACGTTTGTAAACTTATCAGTAAATAGATCAAAGTTAGTCGCGGAAGCAAATTGTAAAGGTTTGAAATCAAACAATTGATTCAAATACGACGAGACGAGCATGCGTTTATCGTCATACTTATTTCTAAGCGTCTGCAATATTAAATCATAATTATCGGCGCACGGATCAATACCAGAAACCTGCGATAAGGCTTTACCCGTTAATTTACCTAACAAGTAATATAATTTCTCTGAGTCGGTCAAATGCGTATTTTGATGTACGACAGTATTAAAACTGGCATAAAATAAGGACCAGTCGCGTATTTCTCCCGAGAAGGAAGGGATTTCGATAGCCGGTAATTTTGGCTTCGATTTATTAAAAGAACAATCATCGCGTGAATTACGTAACGTCGATGGAGACGTGAACTGCGCTTGCGTTCGTTTGATTCTACTACATAAAGATTCAAATGCAATTAAACTACTGTAATCGGGTTTAGCCGTTCGGTCTAATGACAACAAATGAGCATTATACTCATTCAAAACCTGTTTGAAATCATCGCGTAAAGAGTCAATCTGCGAGGACTCGCCAAGGAATATCTCCATACTTGCGGTGTTCGTATGCGAATTTAACGATAAGTCATAAATTCTTTGAACTATTTCGAAGATGGCTTCTCGCTGAGCGTGTAATATCATTAATTGAGGATTAGTAGTGACTTCTTCGTCTTCGCTATGTTCTGATGGAACCTTCTTGGGCGGCATTTTGAAAAGTTACAATAAGAAGACAACAAGAAGGGCGTTAAAATATGACCAAGTTAAGCGGAGCGGTAATGCGACAAATAATGTGTGTCACTGTTACGCGGGCGTGTAATACGCGATGCGTCTGACTTTACTCGGTTGGATTATATGGAACAAAATGGAATGTTCGCTATCTATGCGAAGGTAGTAAAGAAAAAGAAAAAGTAGGAAATCGCTTATTAGGACCTATTTAGGTTTTCTAATAAGGGCGGTATGTAATAATTGAATAATAATGGAACCAAAGTGGTTCAATTATGCAATTCGAAGACCAGAAAAGGTGGTTATTATCCGGCTCGAAGTGACCAGAAAGATGGTTGCGCCAACAAGTTTAGTTTTTCTTTTTCGATTTAAGTGGACTGTAAGACTTAAAATGTGTAATGGAAAATCAGGAAAGGAGGGGGGATTGGCGGGGAACATGCAGCACTAACCTGGCCAGCGCGACGTATCCTCCGGGAACCCAGCAGACAGCCGGCGACTTGCAGCAGCAGAATCTACGTGTCCTCCAACTCACTGATCTTTCACTGCACTCGCGAATAGCGCAACCATTTAATCTTGCGGGAACGTAATTTGGGACGTAATGTCCAGCGGGAACTTGTTTAATAAGCGGGAATCGACAGACGAACGCAATGGTAGCGGTTCGTTGCGGCGGTACAGCGGTGCGTTAAATATACGCGCGGCGTGTGCGTTGTCACCGCGGGCGGAAATGCAACTATGATGCGGATAATATACGCGCGGTGCGTGCGTCGTCACCACGGGCGGAAGTGCAACTTTGATGCGGATAGTATACGCGCGGTGCGTGCGTCGTCACCGCGGGCGGAAGTGCAACTGTCTTCGCGATTCGTTTTTTTTTGTGCTTGCATGTTGAAGGTAGGAAAGGAGGTAGGAAGGGTGGATTAAGGAAGCGTACCACAGATTACTTTTTATAGCAGATACAGATTATTAAGATTGTTTTTAATGCTATCATATTGGCGTAACCATCTACCAATACTCATACTGCATACATTGTGCCCTATTTTATTCCTATAGGGTATCTATCCCTTTTTTAATTCTAATTTTTACCCACGACGGACGGAACGAAACGAAGGCGGTATATGCATTAGGGGTTAGAGGTTGTTTGTTTGTTAGTTTGTATGTATGTATGTTACCGTTTTTACGAAAACTACTGGGCCGATTTCATTGCAGTTTTTTTGCATTCAAAAGGTATCACTAAAGAGCGGGCTTATAATTATATGTTTTATGGCGGTAGGCCACCAGTGGGCGCTGCAGTAGCCTGATACGGGGGGGTTTTTCAAAATTTTTATTTTTATGCTCTGCTGTCAGTTCCTACACGCTGCTAACTATTCCAATTATTAACCGACATCAAAAAAATTAGGAGAATTTGACTGGATTTTTTTTTATGTTTGTTACCTCAGAACTTTGGACTGGGTGAACCGATTTTGATGATTCTTGTTTTAATCGAAAGCTGGTGCTTGTCGTGTAGTCCCACATAAATTTGATTGAGATCTGACAATGGCATCCATGTCAAAAGCATATAAGTCTTAAATTTGCATTAAGTATGTGCGTGATAAATGGACGAATAACTCAATATCCAACCGATTTTGACGATTCTTTTTTATTGGATGTACTTCATTTGAAGTCGGTTATTTTTTTGTTAAAATTAAATACAGCCGTATTGCGGTGGCTTAGAATACTAACCCCAATCCCACGCCGGAAGGGTGTCGTAAAAGACGACTAAATCCGGCCCGCTCCCGCTGGTGGTAGGGCCCTCGGAGGGATTATATTAGTAGTATTGATTTTAATTGTTAATTAATACCATTATTACTATTATTATTTCTCCATGGGTTCACCTGGATAGCTACCACCCTCTAGCATGAGTCAGCCACCAAACAACTCGTGTTCCAGCTGGGGGCTTGAGAGCCAGTTCTTTCTTTCTTTTTCTTCTTTCTTTCTTGGCCGGCAACGCATCGGTGATGCCTTCGGTGTTGCTGATGTCCATGGGCGGCGATAGCCACTTACCACCAGGTGGATCGTCAGCTCGTTTGCCGGCTATTTCCATAAAAAAAATAGATTATTTGTAACACGCTTATACATACACACCCTCGCGGTAGGTTTTTACCTGTGTTGCGGGTGGCATAAATAACACATATAACACATCCCAATAACACCCATGACCAGAGTACAAATATTTAACTGTCTCATAAATATCTGCCCCGGCCGGGAATCGAACCCGGGAATCTAATCACTTCACAGGCAGGGTCGCTCTCGCTACCAACTAGGGTACATGTCATTTCTACTTGGAAATTTGCAAGTATAATTATCCAAATTCCGAATAAAACAATCAGGACGCCTTTTTATTAGGACAACATTAATTATGAAAGTTACAAGTCTAATTTTGAATTGCTTTATTTACAAAAAAAATCCTTTCTCCGAATTAACTAAAAGTACGCCGTAAATATGCACACCAAAATTTGGCACTTTCATTGGTCCAACTGGACCAAGGCTGCCACAAAGTATGTATTTTAACTTCATTCAATGTTTCACTAATAACAAATTTCAGTATGGAATTTATGAGTTCTTTTCGGTCTTACATCTTTATTTTTGAGTGCACTTATCTACTTCACAACTTTACTAAATTGTTACGTTTGGACACGCACTTAAAATTATTCACTTAAAATTTAGTTAAAATTTACTTAACTACTTATCTACTTAATACGTGTGGACGCAACATTATTGCCATAATTACTACGCATATTTAACGTGCAAAACTTTATGACTTACAACCTTATTTCGTGAAAAAAATTTGTCAAAGTCGATGATCACCTTAAAGGGCCAATCATTGTACTGCTTACCCTATATCCAATGTTATTCAATTTAGTATTTTTTTTACTGTCACATACTTATAATAATAATAATGATAATAATCATTTATTTCAGACTGATCCATATTATGTTAGTAGGTATATCCAGTGAACGAATATACGGTATATCTTACAAACTATCTTCGAACGAAGCTCTCGAATAATTGAGATTGAACTTCACGTACAGGTAAGTTCGTTTAATCATCAATTATACTTATTACCTACATATATTAATAATTACTTATAGTATGTAGTACCTAATTATTCCTACTTCAATAATAGTTTATTGTTAAGATACTTATTGTTAGTAATTTATTATAATTAATTTTAAGTTAAACTTAAGGTACCGACGTAGGTACTTATAAAATATTAAGCGATGTCTTTCATATAAATTTAATTTCCGAAGTAAAATCGGAACCCTTATAGTTTCGTCATGTCTGTACGTCCGTCTGTCCGTCCATCCGTCGTATTTCTGTCCGAAGCAAACGCCGAAACCCGTAGGGCTAGAAAGCTGTTTTTTGGCATGGATATACATATTTATCAAAACTTCAGAATTGTAGAATAAAATATTGAAAAACATTTTTTTAAGGTACCTACAGACAGGTAACGTGAGGATGAATTTTTTATTCGTCGCGTACCCTTTAATAGTCTGGGATATCGCTGAAAAGGTCTTTCAAAAATATTATGGGTCTTCTAATACCGTTATTGTTTAGGCGTCCGTTTGCAAAATAAGTGCTAATTTTGGTTAGAGTCAAATATTTCTCCCTCCTGCTGGCTAAACGGTTGGAGTTGAACAAGTGAAAAATTTTTCAAAAATAGGCTATATTATGATGCATTTACAAGCAAACCTATCACGGCTATGTTAGCATAAGTAGTCAATGAGTAATAGTCGATAAACTTACCTACTTTGGAACCCTACATTGCGCGTGGCAGGCCACGCACTTGCCCGGTTTGTTAAGTATTATTATGTAGTTATTTTTTATGAAAAATTTGAAACTTAGTCGTTATGGAACTAAAAGCTCGACGAATACTTTTAAATAAATCCTATTTTATAATAAGCCGTGTTCTCTCATTATTTCCCTAACCCTATACCTAAAGTATAAACAGAGCAGTAAAACCTACATATTGGGTAGGTATCTACCTAAATTATAATCAGTAACTGGGACCACTGAAAGAATTGGAAACATAAAACGAATAATAAAATATTTTAGTTTTAAATTAATTATTTTATTAAATTTTCATTATTTAATTTGTGCGTTAAGATACCTACCCCACATACGCTACATACCATTGAAGTATTATTACTAGCGTATAGAACCGACACTTCGAACACTATGTATGTCCCAATGCATTGGCGCCACGTGGCTTCAATCTTCAATAGATTCGTTCGATTTTGAAAGGAGAACGGGGGCTCAATTTTGAAAATTGAACCTCCCGGCGGGACACACATTTTGTTCGAGATGTCTGTTCTATGACAATATTATACTTCAATGCTACATACTTACTTTTTTTTCTCGTCTACCCACCCCACAGAATACACAAGAGACCTACCCCATACTGTGAGCTGTTGTTAGGGAGGTCCTAAAAATACATACCTACGACGAGGGCAAACTTGAATTGAACGCGTAATAGAAAGAAAGAAAGAAAGAAATTATTTATTTCGTAAAGCAATATGCAACAGGCTACAAAATGTACCTAATTCAAACAGTAATTACGTTATACAAATTGACATAATCTGTTGCAGCAGTGCTCTACAAAAAGGTACGCACTCAATATCATGCCGCGGCGAACTACGGCTACTGGTTTTCAGTGCGACCTTTTTTGTATCGCTGTTCGGACGATAAATGCAGTTCGCCGCGTAAAGGAAATAAAAATATTAATAATTAATTAATTACCAATATAATAGTCTCAACATTAGCTATGATAGAATAAACTAAACAAGGTAAAAAAAACAAAGAAGAAAAATAATAAAACTATTTAAAACTTAATAAAATAACTAACATATTATGTGTACATATTATTATATTTCAACCAAACTATGCACAAATAAGAAATGAACATAGTTAGATGTGAGATGAAAAGTTTAAATCTGCGGATAAGATGCCATAATTGAGGCATCGCAGGTGGAAAGCGAAGCCATACTGGAGCAATGTAATGCCACGAAGCTAATTAGCCACAACATATTAGGTAAGTACCTACTATAATGCTCAAGTTTAATTAAAATAGGCCAAGTTGTATAAGTAAAGTAGTTAGATGCGCGAATATAAATTTATACATACGAGATAAATTATTATGACTGTCTGGCTATGTGTGTGTTCGTAATACTCTATAATAATTTATATACTAGATTAATCCAGCGCCACCCTTATTCCTACCGCAGCGCCACCCTTATTGCTACCGCAGCGCCTCTCTTATTGGATGCGTTTAAAACTGACACTTTTTATACACAGAGATGGTCTTCCGTACCTCTATACTCCATGTTTAAGCCTGCCACACACGCACTTGTACACCTTGACTACCATTTTTTAATATAGATAAAATATACCACCAAACACAGACAATTGACAAAGTATTCTTTAAAGTTCCACAAATAAAACCAATAACCATAGACGGACACATAATTTAGTTGATTACCACCATGGATATATTAGTCTAACTGGATACATAACTTCGTAGAGGTACTTGAAGACGGATGATGTCACAACGGAATGACTACTTGACTACTTGACAGGCTGAATTAAGGTTGGCCGTTATAATTGTATGGTGTCCACCTTTGTTCGAAAAATTATGTCCTATTTTGATATGGTTCTTCAAAATGTTTTCTAATAATTTTTCTGGTGGGAAAAAATTATAATATTGAATTAACACATTCTATTATAACTGTGCTGGAGAAAGATGCTTGGAGTATCGTGGACGGAATTCCGTACAAATGCCTCCATACTCGAGGAACTCGGCATTAAACAGCGACTATCAGCTTTAGTACAATCCCGCATACTTAAGTTCTTCGGCCACGTCTCTAGGAGAGGCAATGACTCCATAGAGCGTCTGGTGGTGCAGGGAAAAGTAGAGGGTACCAGGCCACGCGGTAGATCGCCCATGCGATAGACCGACCAAATCAAATCTGCTTTGGGCGGTCCATTACATGAGTGCACCAAAATGACGACCAACAGAGCAAAATGGCGAGAGATTGTGAAGAGAATTACATCTGCCACAAATGCGACTTCATGACGACCACGACCGCTCTGCCAAGAGCGAAACGATTAAAAAGAAAAGAAAGATTATAACTTCTTCAAAATTATCCTTATGTCGTGATAACTGATGTTTTCATATTATTATTTTTGTGTAAGATAATATTGAAATATTTTTTAAAACAATCTAATGATTTATCCTGGAACTATAGATAACATGGACACAATACAAAAATTGTCATTCCGTTGTGACGTCATCCATCTTCAGGTCTTCACCGCTACGAAGTTATGTATCCAGTTAGTAGAGTAATATATCCATGATTGCCGCAGAGTATGTGTATAGCGTTGTTTGACACTTAGACCGCGTTCCACTAGACGTTCACAACGATCAAAATGACCCATTTCGCGTTCCACTTAGCGACCACGGTCGTCATGGTTAAATGGTTGCGGCGAAACGTCATAGATGACGTCATTAATTTCGCTCACGCCACGCTCACAACGACCCACCTGGCAGGATGGGTCAAAGTGGTCG